>BRDA01009020.1:5072-25197 GCA_036984385.1 Crenuchus spilurus
GATGAACATTTCAGACCCCTCCATGATTTCTAAGTGGGAGAACTTGCAAATTCGCAGGGTGTTCAAATACTTATTTTCCTCACTGTATATCTTAACCCTCTGAAGTCTGAAGGTATTTCAGACACTCTGATGTAGTGTGACATGCCTTCACTTTTCCACAAATTACACCCATCTAAAATTATTCCTCAAAGTGTTACACAGGCTTTTGTTCAGCACAAACTCAGCAGCAACAGTGTCAAAACAGTAAGAGTGTCATAAATCTATATTCTGATTAAATCTGCTCTAAACTTAGACTTTCAAAAAAACTATTTTCAGATGTGTTATTTTTTGAAAACACACTCTAAACATTTCTAGCCAAGACATTTGAGCTCAGAACTGAATAAACAGGTGTTGGCTACACACTGCTCATTACAGTTTTTAGACATTGTATGTGGTTTTATTTCTAAAGCTTAACAAATGTTACTTGATGTGTGTTTCACTCATTCAGTGGTTCCTAGATTTAATATTTATGAGATATGTGTGAGGTGAGAGGTCCTTTGTTCATGTTCACCTCAGGTGAGAGCTCTTTGTTCAGGTTCACATTTCACACATTCCATGGCCACTATTCCACCAACTGTATGTCCGGACTTACCATGTCATTATATGTCATTTGGTGGGATTAAATACACAGCTTATTTCAGCTCCTCTCACAAATATCTAAAAATATATTTTGATTCAAGCTATATATATTTGAAAAGTAGACCCTATAAGGTTTCCAGGATATGATTAATTTTGTTTCTAGGTTTTCTCAGTTATATAAGTGGTTTTGAAGAATTTTGTTAATATGCCACCGATGCAAGAGCCAACCTCAGAGGGTTAAAAAAGGTCATTATCATCTAATTGGATGTAGATTCTGCTCCATCTAAAAACAACTCACAAATAAGAAAACATTGATGAATGTCAGAATCTGTCAGAAGAATTTTAAGATGAAATGTCTTCTTAAGAATGAATGGTGAATGCTAAAAAACACAGTAGAATTCAATAGTCACCCAAATATAATTTCTGTAAAAAGAACATACCCAATACAAACAACATTCTCTACATCTAGGATCAGTGGAACATTGTGTGAATTAGATTTATGCCATTAATTTATACACTAACAATTAGCTTCAATATGATAAAAACTTGGTTTTCAGATGTTTAATTTTGGCCATAGTATCATTTGGATTACAGAACTGAAACTACACTTTTGAGGGTATTGTGAAAACTCCAGGCAGTAATACAGAGTACTTTGTACATGTCAAACATATCTTCTGTAATTAGCCATCTTTATTGGAGTCTGAGAATGCCTACCTTTAGGGTTTTTGTAGAAGATACAGTTATTGGCGCAGGTGTCAGGGTGAGAGTCCCAGAAGCTGTCCCCACAACAGCAGAGTGGAGGAAGCTCCATTTTCTCCTGCTCCATCTTCTCCTTCATCTGAACCCGCAAAGCCTCAATGTACCTACAAACACATATTAAAACAAGAACATGCATGAAATCATCACTGAACCCTAGCTAAGTGAAAACAGCCTTTGAGATGTCCATTAATCTATTAACTTAACATAACAGGACACCTCAATGGCTGCTATCTCGCTTATACCCTGACTGCCACACATTTAGACATTTTTTGTGTATTCATGTATACAAAGGAAAAGAGCAGTAATCTAAAAAGAAGCTGACATTTGATAGGCTAATGCTACTGTTTGTCATGAACAAGGTTAACATTGGCTATGCTAGATTTTTTTTTACTGGATTGACATATGCCAGCCAATCAGAAAAGAGTATTTCTCATCTCCAGTGTATATTGAATATTAGAATAAACAGTAAATAAAAATGCACAAAAATATAACGTTAGGTATCCTTATTCATAGCTAATTTTAAAAGGTGACCCTCTCTTGTTTAGTCTCAGGGTTTAGGTAAGGGCATGATGATTTATGCATGTAGCTTTCCTGATCCTACTTGGTGGGCTATAGGTAGTAAATTAGCAGGAAAGTTTGCTTAATTTCATGGCCATTGTCTCTCAGATATCACAGATTTTACAAGAAAAGTGCCATTGTTAAATAAAACTTTTAACTGCAAAGAACAGCAGCATGTCCATTGGCTTGCAAAGCCAAAATGCACATTATGAGTGCAGGCTTGATCCCACTGAACAGCATCTTTACTACAGTGTAATTTACATAGTGTCTTTCCCCAATCAGCAAAGTACAATCAACAATACAGCACACAGAGTCTCCCAACTAATGGAAAGAAACCTCCCCAGTCCAGGGTCTAGAGTCACTCAACTTGCCCAGGTTAAGAGTCAGTTAGACTCTTAGTGAAGATCCCTCTCTGGAATTCTAGATATAGCATTTCAGGGAGGTGCAGATGATAGTGCATTAGTTCAGCTTTGTTGTCAAAGTCTCATCGCTCTTTAGTGCGCCCCCAGGTTAATTATTTAACACTCATATGGTTATGTAAATCCAAAGCGTGAAAAAACATCTGCACACTATTTTTAGAATGTGCACATACATTTTTTATTTTCTCAGCAAATGGTCTATTTCACAAGAAAAGGCTTGTGGGGTGAATTGAAGGCCCTAGGTATCTTTCCTAATTATATCTCTGGTGTAAAATGAAGAAGCAAACTTCAGAAACAGTCTTAACTGATCACCTACATTTGAGGAAAAGTGGGATAAACAGTAAGCAAAAAAAATTCCATGGCCCCTGCCTTGCCTATGTCAGTCATGTGTTCTGTCTTCTCATTAGAGCTCGGCTAGGTTCTGTTTACATATAGCATCTCCGTATATGGTCCCAACTCCTCTAATGTCCTCTGGAAACACTTCTGTTGTATTGGGAATGGTTTTGCAGTGCGTTTGTGAACTTGCATTTATTTTGTGAATCTGCAGCATGTTTGTTAAATTTAGTGCCCATATTGTCGTTTTGCGGAAAGTGTTTTCTGTATTTGCAGTGCATTTGTGAATCTACAGCGCATTGGGTCTTCTCAGCCACCATACTCCACCCCCAGCCGCATCACATCATGTCATGTGTCATTGTATGCAACTGTGTATTGTCTTCCACTTGTCACAGCTTGGTTGATGTTTGTCTCCTGTATTACAGTCACAGCCTGTTTGCTTGTTCTTGTAAATAAAAGTCACATTTCATTGGATCAAGCTGTTGTCCATCTCCTCCTGCACCCCTTGCACTGACACCAATTAAAAACTCAATAATAATAATAATAATAATAATAATAATAATAATAATAAAGTGTTTTCACTGAACTATCGAGCCCAGAGACATCCTGCTTCTTCACTGCTGGATATTAGTTAAAAATCACCTTGCGGTCTCTTTGATTTTCTTTGCTCTGTTTATCCTCTTCACCTCCTCCTCATGTTCCTCTGCCTCCAGCCGGAGCTGCTCCAGAATGAGGCGTTCTCTCTCGGCCACCTCTCTTCTGTTCTCCTCCTGCAGCCGTGAACGCTCCATTCTGCTCTCCTCCTCTCTCCTCTGTCGTTCTTTCTCTGCTTTAATTCTAAATGTAGAAAAACAGGCACTTATTCAAAAACGTTCTGATGTAAGCAGCAAATGTTTTTTGAAAGTTAAAGTAAAGTTTGTGTGCTTTCCTCACAGGAACATGACTGACCATCACTGACTGCCATTGAGGTTGATTTACATCTTTGATTGGCATTGATTTACTAACAATTACATATAACTGATTAACCTATTGAACATTATTTAAGAGGATATGCAAACTATTATGCATTTTATTGTTTCCATCTGTGCCACAAGCATTTTAATGGTTTAACTAAACTACAGGAGGTGTACTGTAGTCCATGTGAATGATATGCTGAAAATAATAATCTACATATGTTTGCATTAAATGTTATAGGAATCTAATTGTGTGTCCATTAACTCTTCTCAGGTTTACTTACAATTTCACATGATCACCAGTTGTGACGAACTTGCTCAAAAAATGTATATGCTATTGCTCTACAGTGTTTTTCCAGAAGGTCTTTTTAAAGCTGTTTGGGAAATTAAACTCTGTTCCATACACTACCATCGGAAAGTTACATGACTCATTTCTCCTTCTTCATGTAGCCAATATCACATTCAAAACAAGGGATGAAACTGTTACAAAAAGAGGAAGGGGGCTGAAAATAGTTAACTATATGATATGATCTTCACTGTCTCAGTGACACAAAAGTCTCTCACCGTTTCTGAATATGGAAATTTGAACGTGGATCCTGTCGTATAAAGTAATCAGACTGTGATTCATTCTGTCAGTTCATTTGCTAACCCCTGAACTTTAATGCTACATTATTAGCAAACACAAAACAAAGCATGTTAGCATGCAAGTTCATTTGTGCTCATAAATTCATTCAAAAAAGGTAAACTGACATACTTGATGTAATTACATGTAAAATTGCATATTTCCAGCGGTTTTTGGTTTGTTGATACTGTCTGAACAGCATCTCCAAAATGAAATATTCTAATAATACCAAATTCAGGATTTCTGATTTTCATGAGCTGCCAGTCATAAACTGATCAACAGTAAAATAAAAAGGCTTGAAATATGTCACTTTACATCTAATGAATACAAAATGACAGTTTTGTCTCTTGAATTCAGTTCTGAACAATGAATTTTTTCAAAATATTAAAATTTTTATGTGGTACTCTACAAAAGCGTACAGTCATGTAGGTCTACCAGCAGTGGTAAAAATCTGTCTACAGGTCATTCTCTTCAGATTTTTCTGCTGAAGACCTTGTGCGCCACTCTGCTCCATATGTTGATGGTCTGCAGTTCCCTGTGTAGAGTTCTCTAAGAAATTGATTGTGAAGGATGTCTAGAATTAATTCTTGTCTGAAAGTGAAGTGATTTTTCATTCACAAGTCATTTCTTTTTCAGCCAATGGGACTGGGTTTTTTAATCACCACTGGTAGTTCCATGTACACTTCAATACATCAGCAAATTCAGCTACTTCCTTCACACTATGACCCAAGAAAGAGTGTACTGTACATGTGATCATCCTCATGCAGTGCCATCTGCAGGAGCTTGAAATTACTACCACCTTAAATGTGCACAATGACAATTTGATCTTAATTGTTACATATCTTACATATTTTTATAAACAATCTCATGTCTTGACATTATAGAAAAAAAAAACGTGTATGTGCATGTACATACCATGATTATGCCACCTTCTAAGAACCAAAATCTGTTTAAACACTCACATTATGGCGACCTTTCTTCCAAAAGCTTGTCCCTAAGACATAATTAATTCAGTTTTAAGGTGAATGCATGCTTAGGTTAAGTTTAGGGTTAGGGTAGTAGTAGTTACAGTTAAGGTTTGTGTAAGTCTCCAGGAAATCTAAAGGATGGAAGGTCTCCACAATTCACTGAAACAAATGTGTATGGTGAGAAGTCACCTGGCAATTCTCCTCAGATGTTTCTGGTGTCGCTGGTGCTCCTTCACTTGCTCCCGCTCTGTGTCCATGAAGAGACGGCGGTACATGAGGAACTGAGACTGCCTCTGTACCAACAATCAATACTTCAAAACCTGTGACTCTCCTAGATGGCATATGCTTAAATGACAGTGAGTTAAAGATATTAAGATAAAGTATTACTAAAGCTGGGTTTACACTACAAAATGTTTACCCTGATTTTAGCCCTGATTCTCATTCTGGCTGAATCTGCTGTTGGTTTTTTCGTCAGTCTGAGTCAACAGTTGAAGACTCAAGCAATGTGTGAGGGGCCCAGCCTCATATTTTTGGCCTCCCAATCATGTTTCAGACCAGTGTGAGGATATTTAATGTTAGATGTTTTTTAAACTTGACTCTGAGCACAATCTATGAATGTATACTGGTTAGCAATTCAATCTGAATGGGTCCCATCAACAGCCAATGAAAACTAAGCACAAGGTAAACACAGGAGCATTATGTAAATAGTAAGCCAGCTGCAAACATTTTACCTACCAGCAGTTTCTTTTTTTAAATTGTATTTTATTTCTAAGTTTTTGCCAATTTTTATCCCCTTCCCAATGTAGTGGTAGCCAATTAGCCCATCCCATTAATTAGGACTCTCCCCATCACTTTTGCAATGTCCCTGACTCTAGAAGGGTGAAGACAAGCCTCCTCTGTTGAATGTGATGCAGCCACCGCCTCTTTTCAAATTATTGCTGATATACCATCACTGGGGAGCCAATGCGTTTGGAGGAAAACGCAGGATTCCCAGCTCTGAATGGACCAATCAGTAGACGCCTGAGCCAGCAGACACTGCAATGTGAGAGTGATAGGGAGAGAGAGCACCATCTACCTGCCCAGAGAGAGCACAGCCAATTTTTGATTTTGTGAGGTATAACCACTATGCATCTGAGCGCACTCAAACTAGGTCAGTACAACACTTTTCCTAAAAGAGAGATTAATACTGACCGTCAGTGGGAAGGTTGACAAGAGAAAGTTAAGCATTTCTGCTGATTTCTGCATGAAGGTAAAGTTAGCATATTTTAATTTTATTAAGTTAATCCTTTAAATTTCACATTCCACATCGGTGAAGCAGTTACTTTCCAGTTCCTGGTAGAAAATTCAAAGAAGCAGCTAACTTCAGCTTTGTGACTTCTGCTGATTTTAAAGACATTCAGTAGCCGTTTAAGATTTTTTGACTTAAAGTGATCAACCTCTGCCTCTGCCTAGCACTGATTAGTGTGTCATGGTTGTAGTCTAGTTTAAAGAGGCTGTATGAGGGTTCATGGTGTTGTTTTGCTCTTCTGTATGAGTAGAGATAGTGTTGAGGCGTCAACTCCTAAAGAATCAATTCTTCAACTCTGATTTGCTGAGAATCAATGTGGACTCATATATCACGAAGTGGAAACACTGTATGATGACAGAGCTTAATTCTGAATGGCTAGAACCTCTGTGGAACCTCTAGGAAAAGGGGGTGGAGTTTGAGCAGAAGTAGACACAAAAACCAACCATTTAGAGTGGGACTGTTTGTCACAGACAGTTTATTATGATCCCCCAGTGAACTGTCAACTTGTGAGAAAAGGGTCCAATTTGCCATACCTGTCTCTTTAACTGCTCTTCATCCTCTCCTGGCCACAGTACTTGAATAGATCTGTAGTCAGATTTGATGCTTGCTGGATCCTTCAACAGCCTCACACAAATCTGAGCAAACAAAACACTGAAATTAGTGTGAAATGAAAAAACATTCTTAAGATTAAAAAAAGATTCAGCTGCCTGGGTTTGCTAGACACAACAAATTTGTGTTTGTGACTGATTCGCTGGGACCTCTAATTTAAGATGGAAGTATCTGAACTGAAGGATGCGCCCCCACCCCGGTGGAGTGAGAAGGCACTGCAGTGTCTAATCAAATCAAAAATCACAGTTCAGATCATATCAGTTGTGGATTGGATCCTTTTTTGAAAAATTAAAAAAAGGAGACTAATTTAATTTTCTTAACTTATTCCTTAAGAAAATGTTCAAACTGCCTGATGCTTAAAGCAGCAGACTTTTCACACTGTAGTGAGCAGTCATAAGCACATAGCTTTACCCTCCACCCGTCTGTGGTGAGGGCAACAGAAGAGGTTTTGTTGGCAATTTGGATATTTTCTTGTTCATAACGACCTGCGTTACCATCCTGAAGGGTGTATGAGGGGATTTTGGTTTGTGTGGCTCAAACACTTTTTTGTTATGTTCAACATGGACACAAAAGCTTGATCTGTATCTTTTCACCTCAATTCTGTAACAAGATTTAGAACAATTACCTTGTGAAATATTAGCAGTACAAAACATACTAGTATGGTTAAACTTTGGCGATTAATCTGCAATTCACATGTGTGCTGAACTGTGGAGGGACATCACAGATAAACTATGATTACACCACCAGTAATATTGCTGCAGTTAATAATAAATAGTAAAATTTAGTACAGGTTGAGATGTTGGTATTAATATAGGTGGAAAACAATATATTCACACTCAAATGAAAGAAATATTACTACCCTGCGTTCAAAGCAATGGGATGCAACAAAGCAGTCAATGTCATTTTCAGTGATAGCTAATGATTTCTTTCTTTTTTAATTTGGTCAGATTTTGCCCCAATACTGAGTAACCCACCTATTTACTTATAACGTCTCAGACACTAGGAGGGTGAAGGCTAGTACAGGCCTCCTCCGAAGCATGTCAAGTCAGCCACCACCACTTATGCTGATGCAGTCAATGTGCTCAGAGGAAAGCACAGGATCTCCAGCTCTGATTCATCAGCTAACAGACACCTGAGCCAGCAGACATTACTTAGTAGTGAAGAGGAGAGAGCGCCATCTACCCACCCAATTTTGCTCTCTCTGCCCCCGGCTGCCAAAAAAAGCAGCATGGATTCAAACTTGCGATCATCTGATCATACTGTCAGCACCTTAGTCGATTAAGTCATTAAGACCTAACGATTTCTGACAACAAGAGGCAGCATGAACATTCGTGTGGAGAAGTGGGTGGAGTCAGTGTCATGACAAAGTTTCATTTTATACAAATTATGAGCAAAGTGAGGTGGCGATTACTGTTGGGAATCAAGCAGGGTGGTACTTGCTTTATCTCCACTATTCTAAAGTGGTTATGCCCCTTTTTGGTTCCTACTATGTGGTGATGGCAGAGAAAGTCAAACGTCTTTTAAAATGTCCAAGCATTTTACGATGTATCGTTACAGCAATTTCGGGATGTAAACATTAAAAAAATTACACCATTGTTTGGATTTCAAGTGAGTGTGATTATGGTGAATGAACAGCTTTAAATTGATCTGTAAATCACTGCATCACTGCTCGTACTTGTGGTGTTGCCTATCTTCAGTGTAGGGAAGCTTAATAAGCTGATAAAATACATTTGTGAGAATGTCTTATCACATACTACATCTTAATTTAATAAGTATAAATTGCAGCCAGCATACTACACTTGGCGAACTGAATCCATGTCAATCAAAGGTCAGAAACACAGATACACAAACACAATGAGCAACAAGCTGCTAATGTCAGCACAGTGTTTGAGATGACTTTACAATGTTGAACTCAATGTAAACTGTCTTACTGCATCATTCTGAAAAGTGACCGTT
This sequence comes from Crenuchus spilurus, assembly GCA_036984385.1. Taxonomy (NCBI): domain Eukaryota; kingdom Metazoa; phylum Chordata; class Actinopteri; order Characiformes; family Crenuchidae; genus Crenuchus; species Crenuchus spilurus. Next base: position 14,156 of record BRDA01009020.1, read on the forward strand.
TTGCTACTGTGAAGTGGCCGATCGTGCTGTCCTGCTAATGGAATCTCTTCTTCCTCTACGAGTCCATCTTCACTTTCTTGCTCTTCTTCCTCCTCTTCATTTTCATCCTTCCTTTCTCTCCCAACATGGGACACAGGCTTCTGCCATGAATAATCAGAAAAATAAAAGAAATCCTTTGACATTTCATTAAGTCATTCCAAAGTTCAAATTAAAGTGAACCTTTATAAAGTTTCATATGTAATTATGAATTATTTTACTGTTCTATATGAAAATGTTACCCAGACATATTCTACATTATATTTTATTTAGTTATTAATCTTAAAAAATAACATGAAGCTAAAATGCAAGTCAAGCCTTGGGAGTCTTGTGCTATTTTGGCCATTTTTTAAACTTTGGATTTTGCCATTATACACCACATTAAAATATTTAAATAATATTCTTTTTTCAACACACCATCTAATATACAATGTATCAACATACTGGACCCTCCCAAAAATGAACTATAAACTATAACAGAATTTTAAAATTTGAATTTTGTGTTTGTCTGCTATAAAAAAACAAATATACTCAATAAAACATTAAAAATATAAACATTAAGACAGTTTGTAACTTTTACTATATGATGGTAAAAATTAAGATAACATAAAAAGCTATTTAATACAAAAATCTGTGAGGTTTTTTTGTCCACTTGGTGGCAGTTTTGGCAGGTTCTGGTAGATTGTGTGGGTTCACTAGAGGCATCTCTCCCTTAGTGCCTCGCTACATTTTTGTACCAACTTTAAATGATTATATCTCTATTTTACTTGGTCTATGAGCATCAAACAAAAAACAGTATAGAGTTTCAAACAAGAATTTTTGAAGGAAATTGATGGCAATGATCAGCGAAACAAATCATTACACTCACATCTCTTGTTGGCAACTTCCATATTCCTCCTGGCAGCTGTGATAACTCCTCTCCGTCTCGCAGAGTTTGACAGGCAGCCAGTCGGTGTCTCACCTGCTTCATCGCTTTGCGAAGCTAAGTTTTTGAAACCAGTGTGAGATAAACCACAAGAGAACTTAAAAATGAACAAACATCAAAATGGCTTCCTTATAGAGTAGACAAATCCTTTTCCACTTTGTCCTGGGGAATATTTCATGAAGAACACTTCACCCTGTACAGTCTGATACATCAAATGACTGGCAGAAAGGTCTGGCATGTTTATTTGACTCTCTGACCAATTATGAAAAAAGTAAATAACACATTACATATGAGTTTTGTATCATATTTGATACATACAGAATCTATTGCTCACACCATGATGTTTAAACAAACAAAAACATACAGAACAAAAGTATTTCCTTTAAATTTTTACATACATACATACATACATACATACATACACACATACACACATACACACATACACACACACACACACACACACACACACACACACACACACACACACACACACACACACACACACACACAGGCCTTGGAGAAATCATAATTTGCCCCTTTTCCCTCTGCTGTGTTCATATTAATTATTATGATGCCTCATTTGAAAAATATTCCATTACCTGATGTGTGTACTGATTAGTGTCATCAGAGCTGGGGCTCTTCTGGACACCAAGTGAGTGTGATTTCGGGCTGTAGATGGCTAGCTCCCCCTGTGGCCAGGATGGGAATAAGCTCTTCTGAGGTGTGAGACGAGCTGCGTCACTGCTCTGCTGGACAACTCTACACTCCCTCTCAGTCTGGACAAAAAGACAACAGCGTTGGACAAAAGCAGCCAAAAAGCAAAGACCTGCTTAGTTGAAATTCATTTCTTTAGTTAAGTATAGGAACTTTTGGAAAAATGTTGAGAAAAAGGATCTATTCATTTCTAAATTCTAAGAAGTGGTACTTAAGCCTGTGTAATGAATAGCTCAGTATAAGCAGATTTAGAGCAAGTAGGTTTAAGTAATAAAAGAATAAGAAAACAATAGTGATAGTTATAGCTACATGCATCTGTTAGTGTTATTGGATTATTGTGTTCAAGTGTAACCGAGTTAATTTAGATATTGAGGTTATTTATGGACTAATTGATCTTATTTGGTACAGTGCAATGGGTCTGCTGAACTGGATGTGAGAAACACTGCTTTGTACCAAGGCTACACAGAAAAGTTTAGTGATTTCTCTGCTCAAACACATCAATTTAAATCCATTATTGATCGGGCACACATTTCACATAACAGGACTTTTCAGATTATCTGGGTAACTAAAGCCCAATGTGAGTATTATTCCAATACTCCAAGCCAATATCTTGTGAAATACAGCCCAGGTACAACAGGTGTGCAACAGTGCTTTTCCAGATTTTTCACTTCATTCCAGGTCTAAGGTTTTACCGTTTCATACGACCTCTGTAGCTGCTGTTGTTTGCGAAGCCGGGCCTGCCGGGACACTCGCCTTCGCACTTCATCCTGAAAGCGCCTCAAGCTTTCCTCCTTCTCCCTCTGCGCCTCTTCATGGATTTCTTCAGTGAGCCTAGCTAGAACCTACCATAAAAACACAGAGTATAAAATTCACAATTCATGTCTAGAAAAGCACACAAAGCTGACTGACTCATACTAGTACTGCAGCTTTACTGCACTCTAAAGATCCACTGGAAGGTCCAGGCATTCACTCCTCATATGCAAAACCTCATATCCTGCATTAGGTTTATTATGAACTATTTAGTACTGTCAAGTCGATTCAGACTCTATATGGATGGTGTTTCATCAGAACAACTTGTCTTCTGTTTGGGTCTTTAGGTTTCCTAATGACTCATTGATGACTCCTCTGACAGAATCCATCCATCATATTGATGTTCCTACTTTTGCTTAAACTGTTCCAGTATAACTCTCTTCTCAAGTGAGCTGGTCCTTCTCATAATGTGTTCAAAATAAAAAATCTTTTTGGTTTGGTTATCTGGACTTCTAGTGAAAGCTGAGCTTTGCTTTGGTCAAGGATCCATTTATCTGTTCAAGGCTCTTTCAAACATATCCTCCAACAACAAAGTTCAAAAACATTAATATTCTTCCTGTCCTGATTTTTTATTATCCAGCGTTCACATCTATAAAGAACTACAGAGACATTTCTAGTCTTTTTCTGAACAGACTAATTACATTACATTGGAAGATCTTCTCCAACTACATCATCCCTGTTCTGGTTCTGCAGGATCCATTAATGTTAATTAATGATCCAAATAGGCCAAAGCTGTCCACCACTTCTACATTTTCTCCATCAGTGGTAAAGTTAGTGGTCTGTCCTGTTGCCATGACTTTTGTCTTCTCCATAATCAGCTGAAGGCCAATGTTTTTCATTTTGTTTACATCAGGCTTAGAGTAGTGCATCTCCAAAAATTAGAAAATAGTGAATTTATTTTAAATTTCAGTTCATTTCTGTTCATAATATAATCAACGTATGCAAACATTGATACTGTTTGAAGGGTAATTTATTCAAACTACAAATTAAATGAACTATTCTAATAATTTGAGATTATGTATTTCAGATGATTTTTTATGAGCTATTCGCCAAACTGATCAACAGTAAAACAGAAAAGGCTTGAAATATGTCATATTATGTGTAATCAATATAAAATACGAGTTATTCCGCCATAAACAGACGAGCCTGCAGGGGGCGCCACTATTAAAAGAAAACAGTGACTGTAACTGAAGGAAATTCTTTGATATTGACATTTAGTTTAACTATTAGATCGTTTCAATAATATTATGTATATTCTAGTGAGAATGGTAACTGAATAGACTATTTTGGTTTCTCACCGCTGGGTGCTCCTGACACTCGGCTCCAGTCTCCACCCAAGCTCCCACCGGTACTACAGGCAGGTTCCTCTCTGCCAGAACCCGGCTGTGTCTGGCCTTTCTGAGGCTTACTGTGCTGTCTTTAGCTCCACTCTTTGGGCTTTTTCTGCTCCTTCGCTCGTTACTCTGCATGTTCAACCTGTTTAGCTACACTCAGACACGCTGATTATGTTTACATTTAGTCACATTTGATTGTTTAATACACTATAACTTACAGGTTCGTTTAAAATGCAGAATAAACTATTTCAATCCTTTTTTATAAGCACCGCTCTGACTCCAAACTTTGTTTACAGTGACGCCTCCAGCTTCGCAACCACTTGTTACCGCCCTTCGGCAAGTTCTATTGGCCAGTTCTGCAAATCCCGAGACTTTATTGGTTGGATTTGATACCATTAAAATAAGGTGCACACAAACCCTCCTTCTGTGCGCCACCTCAGATTTTGTTGTAGAAGAACACGAGAGTGGCTACCAGTTAGTTCCTACCTAAACCAGTTTTAATAGAAACATATAGTTTGTACTATTCTATACATACAAAACATAACAATCAATCACAGAAACGGCAGTACACACATATGTAGCATATACAATACTGTAAATTTTAATTTCGGCATACATTTTGCCTTAAAAATCCAAATCAAACAAATGAAACAGTTAGATGTGGTCATTTATTCATTGTAGAAAATGTACAATATTATATGTCTGTGGGTAGCAAAACTATGTGAACCTTTAGGATTAGCAGGTAATTTGAAGGTGAAATTAGTATTAGTATTAGTATGTATTTTGTATTTATTTCTCATTGTGTTCTGTATGTAAAACTATAGTTGTTCTATATAAAATTTATGTTTTGTTAATATTTCAGTGTCTGGAACAGATTAATTGGATTTACATTATTTTTTATCGGGAATATTGCTTCAGTTATTACTTGTTTCAGTTATCATCAGGAACTTTAGAACTGATTAATGACAAAAACTGAGGTTCCACTGTGTGTATATCCACTGGAATTACAGGACATGGCTGAAGTGGCATTGTGCAAGGCTGTCCACAACGGTGACCCCTCGCCCACCTCCCCCATTGTGTGTGTGTGTGTGTGTTTCACTTTACGGATGGGTTAAATATGGAGGTCACTTGTGTCACTTTTAATTCACTTCACTAAAAGAGGCCATTGTCATAGGGAATACCATTACCATGAAGCGATGTACTTGGTTTGCAACAATGTTCAGGTAAGTAGTGCATGTCAAAGCAATATACCAGGACCTGGAGTTTCCCATTAGAACATTGCCCAGAGCATCACAGTGCTTTCCCAGAGTGCATCTTGGTACCATCCTCAGGTAAGCAACATACACTCACTCAACCGTACGCATGAGACAAATGCAAATGTGATTAATCAAACCAGGCCACCTTCCTCCAGTACTTCAGGGTGCAGTTCTGGTGCTCATGTGATGATTGTACACTCTGACTGCCCTTCTGCCCCATACAGAGCAAGCTGTGATACACCACTAGATGATTACATGAGCTCCATTAATCTCAGCTCTGAGATCATGGGTTTGAGTTCCCATCTGGGTGGAGTTTCCATGTTATCCCTGTGTGTGCATAGGATTCCTCCCAGTTCAAAAACATGGAGGTCAGGTGAATTGGGTACTGAAGTGTGTGTGTTTGTGGACAGTGATGGATTGGTGCCTGGTGTGGTCTACAGTTAAATTAGTGTAATGCCCCACCCAGCACCCAATGAAGGGGTAGGGGAACCATGACCCTGAACAGGATTAAGCAGTTAAGAAGATGGATGGATGGACAGAAGCTGCCAGTTCACTGGTTGGCTCAGTTTTGGTAGGTACTAACCTCTGTGTAACAAGAACACCCATCCAGACCATGCTCTGTGCCTGTTGTTTTAAACCAGTCGTTTATTATTTGACCTTTATTTCACCAGGGCACTGAGAATATAAATCTTGTTCACAAGTGAGCCCTGGCCAAGATAGGAGCACACAAACACAGAAATTATACCCTAAATAACAACAATAAATTTAAAAGGAGCTACACATTCATATATAAACATATTTACTATAACAAAATTAAACATATGCATAAAATTGCTCCCATTTAAATGTTTTTGCAGACCACTGCATATCAAAGAAATACTTTATATTTTATATACGAGTATTTGACATTGTACTGAAAGTATAACCCAACCAGTCATTTCTAATTTACAATGATGATTTATAAAACTAGCACATAATACACAGTCACAGAATATACACAGGACACCACCAACCTAATAGTGGGAATAACCAGTCTTTTGCTCAATAGTGATCCCCCACTTTCTTCACTGCTCCTGTGTTCATTATAGAGGTTAACTGGTCCACTGTGGTGTGTTGATGGCTCTGTAGAACTTGTTTGAGACATTCCCCTCTGGCATCATTGGCCAGTGGGACACCACTGTTATACCATTGGGAGATACTCCATATAGTCAATTCTCAGTACACCTTCATTACAGCGGCTCTAGAGCATCCCACAAAGTTAGCGGTTCCTGAGATGCTGCCTCTACCATACTTCACCTTGTACTGTATTATCATGTCCTTTTAGACATCAGTCAAATCAGGTCCTTTGTCCATGAAGATGGTTTTTCACTCTGCTACAACTGACTGGTGTGCACACTTATTTATACATGCAGTAAACCCTTTGCCATCCCAGGCAAAGTTCATTCTAAACATGTTGAGAATTAAAAGAGCCGTTCTTAAAAATACCAAATAGAACATTAGCTTCTTAGTCATTTGTTCAACATGCAATTTAAAAGAAAGGCTATCATCCACTGAAACGTATTCTGTATTTACCAGAGTGTAAATCCACAATAACAGTTACTGTGTAAATTTTTAGAAAATGTTATTTTTTGTTTGTGTCCAGTGATGTTCTTGTTGGTATTCTACTGTTGTTTAAAAATGAATGTCTTGTGTTGACTCACATGTCTGCAAAGGATTGCTTTTTGGGTGTTATAAGGCATCTCTGTTCCATTAGCTATTTGTGTTACTGTCTGTAGCTTATACATTTATGTATGGCCTTGAATCAACAGGAGGAGCGTCCACCCCCCCTGCAACAATGCTCGCTCTCAGCGGCTGCGTCCACTCACAACAAGAAGCCTTCTGTCCCTTTTCTATGATTCAGCAAGCACATTCTCACTGAGAGAGAACGCCATGAACTGTATTTCCACAGCAAAGTTACATAATGCTCAGTGTGCTGGGCTTTAACAACACTGCAGACTATGCTGCAGATGGTTTATGTTGGAAAAAGAAATGATTGTATTCCTTTCCTGTTTCTAGATACCTATAAAATGAACCAAGCTAACAAAACTCTATTATTGTTTGAGAAGAGGAAAAGGATGGAAAAAAAGCAAAACAGGAGCAGTTTAGAATAATTTACACTGTAAAAATGAAAGTCAGTTCAGCTTCAATTTATAAGATATAATTACACTGCTTTGAGATCACTTAACTCAGATATTTTGGTTAGTCAAGACCTTTTGTAAGTTGAATCTCACTTTAGGCTTTGGTAAACTATAATCATGATTAATGGTTTAAATTGACTTAAAAGACTGCATTTAATTATGTTATTTATAAGTTGATCCCCGTCAACACCTGTTACCATTACCTAATGAAGTGGCAGGTGAGTGTGGGTGTGAGAATAACACAATTAAGTGTGACAAATACAAATTCAGGTGTCATAAAACAACACTGTGAGTGTCAGAAATGTAACACTATTAAAGGGTTAAAATATGAACACTATTCAAAGTGCAAATTTAACTCGGAATTGGTGAGAATAACACTGTGATAGTGTTAATTTTAACACCCAGCGAGTTAAATTAACACGGATGATTTTGCAGTGTAGTGTAGCACAACTGGACCTTTATTGACAATGTATTATTTCCCTAATACTAATGCTGTATGAAAACTCAAAACATGTGAAAACTCAAATGTTTTTGGCTAATTATCAATAAATTCAGTAAAAATGCTGTTTTTGTTTGATATATGTATTGAAACATAACAAGAAACCAAAGTAACAATTTGCACTAAAACACTCAGACATTTCACTACAGCAATTCTTACAAAACCTATTCTTTCAATATGTGGAGCAATGCGAAGAATTAAAGATATGTGCATTCATAGAAAACAAAAGATAAGTGTATTTATATATTTACATCTTCCCCATAAACAAGTGGGGAATGGAATTATCTCATTTAAGCCACTGGATGATCATAAAGGAGCTAATAAGCATCAGCTCTTAATGATACTGAGATTCGCAAGATGTGGATAAAAATGAAAGCAAATAAAAATACAGCCATGCAGTCAAAGGGAAAACATACAGTATATGAAAGTATTTGTGTATTTGCATATTTACATTTGTTATGTAAACAAGTGCTGAACTTTCCATGAATTTATAGCACTGGGTAGTATTACATTATTCAATAAAGTACAGTACTGTCCAAATGTTTTAGGCACCTTGCAAAGTTATAAATATATAAAGCTCTATATTTGGGCAGTAAGGGTGTGCATATATACTGTATATATAATGCAATTTTGGAGTAATGACAAATAACCAATGCCTCGTTTGGTTAATTAATGCTTTGTTACATTAAATCAAGTTGTTGATTTATTTAACAAATCAGTGTGATGTTTGAGCAGCATTGAAGAGAACATCTGGAACCAAACTTTCTTTAAACTAGCTCACAAGATATCAACTACTGTACTTTTTTCAATAAAATAAATTTTTGTTACTTTTTATTGTAATTATGTTCATTTGGATTTATTTTAATTGTATACAGGTGCATCTCAAAACATTAGAATATCATTGAAAAGTTAATTTATTTCAGTAATTCAGTTCAAAAAGTGAAACTCATATATTTTAAAGAATCATTACACACAGAGTGTCTATTTAAAGTGTTTATTTCTTTTAATGTAGATAATTATGGTCTACAGCCAATGAAAACCACAGTCAATGTCTCTCAAAACATCATGCTTTCGCATGAATTACTGCATCAGTACAGTGTGGCATGGCATGATCAGCCTGTGCCACTGTTGAGGTGGTATGGAAGCCCAGGTTGCTTTGATAGTGGCCTTCAGCTTGTCTGCATTGTTGGGTCTGGTGTCTTATCTTCTCTTGACTAAAGCTCATAGACTCTCTGTGGGGTTTAGGTCAAGTGAGTTTATTGGCCAGTCAAGCTCAGTGACACTGTGGTTATTAAACCAGGTAGCAGATGGAAGCATGAAGTGCTCTAAAATGTCCTGGTGGATGCTGCGCTGACTTTGGAATAACACAGTGGACCAGCACCAGCAGATGACATGACTCAACAAACCATCACTGATTGTGGAAACTTCACACCAGACCTCAAGCAGCTTGGATTGATTGTGTGTGTCTCCACTCTTCCTCCAGACTCTGTGACCTTCATTTACAAATTAAATGCAAAATTTACTTACAGCGATGGTTTGGGGAGTCATGTCCTCTGCTGAATTAGTCTTATATAGTATTCTAATGTTTTGAGATACTGACTTTTGGGTTTTCACTGGCTATAGACCATAATCAACACTAAAAGAAAAAAAAACTTTAAATAGACACTCTGTGTGTAATGAATCTATATAAGTTTAACTTTTTGAACTGAATTACTGAAACAAATTAACTTTTTAATAATATTTGTAATTTTTTGCGATGCACCTCTAGGATGTATTTACATAGTTATTGACACAATAAATGGTTTTAAATGATATGTTTAGGTGCCTAAGGCTTTTGCACAGTACTGTATGTCTACTGTTTGCTACATCACAGCACCTCTTTGTGGATCATAATATTTCAATATGTGGAAAAATGTAGTATATGAGAAAAAACTGGATTTTCTTCACTTTTCAGCAATAAAACTGTGATTTAGTAGAACTAAAGTTTCAAAATGTACCATTCACTCCTCAGTCAATGGAAACTGTAAAAGAAAATAAAAAATTATAATGTCACAAAAACAACATATACCTACTAGGCCTATAGTAGTTTAGTCCTGCCCATTCATGCTGAAGTTATAAGGAGTGTTTCAACCTGGACTCCCAGTAAGCACCAACCCTGAGCCAGATCCATTTGCCAGTCACTAACAGCTCAGATGTGGGCCCGATTTGGTTACAGCAAGCCACTTTTTTATCCAGTAGAAGCTAAATCAAAAATATATAATATTATATACCCAAACAGTACCATAAATCATGCACAGTTATATTAAAAACACATAATTTTTATATACTATTTAATAATAATAATAATAATAATAATAATAATAATAATAATAATAATAATAATAATAAATATTATTTTTGCTATATTTGTTATTATGGCTTATGGTTCTGTTCAGTATTATAACATTTAGTATTTTTATTCAGCCAAAGTGCTTGAACTGGATGAAATATCTATGGCATCTGCATCTGACCCACATCATTCATTGTGGTATGTGCGCCAGATCTATATGCCAGGAGTATCCCAGGTTTTAGCCGTATCAACAGTGCTAACTGGGCTGCTTTTAGAATGAGGCTCAACACAGGGCAGCCTATCAAAATAGAGCTCATTTGCATTAACTTAAAGGCTCAGCAAGGAAAGGATGCTGTATTAAATAGGTATATATTACAACCCCAAATCAGAAAACGTTGGGACAGTATAAAATGCAAATACAAATCAGTGTTTCTTACATTTACTTTGACATTTATTTAATTGCATGAAAGAAAAAAAATGAATATTTTGTCCGGTCAGATTTATTTCATTTGTTAATTATACATCCATTCTTGCATTTCAGACCTGCAACACATTCCAAAAAATGTTGAGACAACATTTACCACTTTGTAATGTAGCTATTCTTTCTCACAACGCTTAAAAACATTTTGGCACCAAACAATGCAGTGTTTCAGGTGTTTTGTCCAGTTCTTTCTGCAAACATGTCTTAAGTTTTGCAACAGTACAGGGTTGTAGTTGGATTTTTTCATTTCAAAGTCCTCCACATATTCTCTATTTAGGACAGGTCAGGACTGAAGGCAGACCAGTACAGTTCCCTTCCACATTCATGTCTTTGTAATATGTGCAGCATGTGGTTTTGCATTGACTTATACAAACCGGATTCCTAAAAAGTTGGGACACTAAACAAATTGTGAATAAAAACTGAATGCAATGATGTGGAGGTGCCAATATCTAATATTTTATTCAGAATAGAACACAAA
>BRDA01009021.1:17457-35304 GCA_036984385.1 Crenuchus spilurus
ACCGCTTTTAATGACCAGTAACGTCAACGACGTTATAACGACAGGAAAAGTAATGAATTCTTTTATCCCGTTACTGACAAAATGACGACGTTACCTAACGCCGTTATTTTTAATGCCGTTATTCGCAACACTGTTTATTACTAAATATATATGTATGATAGTATGTATGTATTTTTAATTAATTAAAATGAATGCAGCGCAGGACACACAAAAACCCTGTAAGTTTGAAATTTCTTAGGCACAAATTTAAAGGAAATTGCTTGTATAAAAGGCAAAAAAAATAGTTCTGTATGCTTTTGTTTGTTTAAACATGGTGCGAGTAGATTCTGGATGTATTATATATGTCACAAAACAAACCTCATGTGTTGTTTTTTTTGTAATTGGTCAAATATAAACACCAGTTTCAGAGAATTAAAATTTTCTGCCAATCATTTGATGGTTCAGGCTTTATACAGACTATTATCAGACTAACCTCCTCTGCAGCCTCCTCCTTGGTGGCAAAGGCGGTGTGTCCTTCTTGCCAAAGGAACTCTCTGGTCCTGAGGAAAGGCTGTGGGTGTTTGAACTCCCATCGCTGATGGAGCACAAAGAAGGGGATTAATAACACTTCCACAGACAGGTTTCAGAACATTAATAGTCTGGTGTATGTAGAGCATAGAAAAATTACAAGCCAAAAAGTACAGGCCAAGGACTGAGACTGACCACAACATTGCACCACTGATTAAGTTTGATTGGCAGATCTCGATGGGACTGGACCCATTTGGCATATGCAGGGTACATGACTGTAAAAGAAAAGGAATTATTTATGAGAGATACAAACAGGGAGTCTGCACTGAGATATTCTTTTTGAAGCCATACAAAGTCAATACGTCTCACCCGTCTCACTGGTGGGACGCACAGCAATGGGCTCTGCCAGCTCAGTCTTTCCTGATCTGGTCACCCAAGCAACCTTAGATAGAAAGACCAAGTAAAGATGCGAAACCTTGCTTTAAGACTTCTCTCCACAATTCAGGCCTTAACTTGAAATTTCATACCTCAGGAGCAAAGTCAGCAATGTGTGACTTCTCTTTCTCCAGAGCAGCCTGAGACACAAACATGGGGAAGTAGCAGTTCTCCACTCCCAGCTTCTTGATCTCTCTGTCAAAGAAGTCTTTGATGCTCTCCCAGATCGCATAGGACCAGGGTCTCAGCACATAGCAGCCACTCACATCATAGTACTCAATCATCTCAGACTTGGTGATCACCTGGATTCACAACAGAACACAGACTCTAAGATGTGGGCACTAAAAGAAAGACTAGAATAATTTATCTCTGCATGGTTAACACATACAATAACAGAAACTTAACATTAAACAGCACAGTACCTGGGAGTACCAGTCAGCCAGATTTTCTTCTTTCTTTGCCTCAAGTCCTAACCTACATTGTTAAAAGAGAAGAAAAGTTTAATATGCTAATATTTGGAGTTAATTTTTTTTTATTTAGTCATCTTGACGCTTCTAAAGACCATTTTGACATCAAGAGGAGTCTTTAAGACAAGGCACGACAAAATGTATTTATATAGCACATTTAAAAACAACAATCGTTGACCAAAGTGCTGCACATTGTACAGCATAAAACTAAACCATGAAGAACTGTTTGTCAAATACCAGTCTTATCAAATATAACTCCTAAGTTTCTCACAATTTATTATAGCAATTCAGTGGCCCTAGGTCAACATCCGCAGTACTAAAAAACAATCAGCTCAGTGTTCTTCTCATTCAAACTAAGAGAATTCGAGGCCATCCACACTTTTACTTCCTTCAGGCAATAAAACAGAACATCTGGAGGACTAACCACAGTCCCCTTTACAGGAAGATAAACCTGAGAATCATCAGCATAAAAATGAAAGGGGATTCCACATTATTTTAAAATAGAACCCAATGACAACATATAAATAGAAAAGAGGACTGGGCCAAGAATGGACCCCTGAGGGACTCCACACAGGAGATCATTTAAAATGTACTCAAAACACAGCACATGATCTGAATGAAAGTGACAGATATAAATGCTGTAATTGAGATTTAATCTTGGAGGTCAAAACCAGTTATTGCTGTACAAACACTAACAGCAAAACTTTCTCAAGCCTCCATTAAAGTAATTACTCTAAAGCACAGTCATGTTATCCTCTTTTCATTAAGAAAATAAGTCATTAGAACAAGACAATGAAAGATAACTTCATGTGCACAGAGATGACATTTGCTTTGCAGACAAGTTTATGGCTAAAGATACCACTATTTCCAGGTACTCCCCCCCCCCACCTCTCTCTCTCATACCGTGTTTGTTTCTTGGGCCCTTGTCCTTCTCCTGCACCTCCGGCCCCGCTCTCCTGGTTCTGCTGAGACTTCTCTCCTCCCTTCTGCTGTTTGCGACCACCTCCACCTCCTTGTTTCTCAGATGCATTCTGCCGTTCCTTGCGGCTCTTGTCCTCTGATCCAGCATGCCCAGGGGCTCCTGGGGTGGTCACAGGCTTGTATTCCTGGCCAGTGAGGGCTTTGTACTGACCTTTCAGCTCCAGCAAAGTTTTCACTGCTGTGTCCACCTGTTCCTATACAAATAAAAGGACAGATTTCAGAGGTGATGCTGTTTAATTAGCACTAGCATTAAAAAAAAATCATCATTACATGTACATATTATATACAGATGGACTGATCAGCGTTTTTGGGGCTGAAACTGACTGCAGAGTATCTTTTGGTACGATTGGCTGGTCACTAATACTAATTCAGGGCAGGGATGGATACCACATTAAACTTTCCAGATAAACACATAATGCATCATTGTGCAGGGCTTCAGTAATGTTATGTGCCTTGTCTCTCAAGAAGAAATGTAATATACTTTTTGGAATGAACGTTTAAATCTGTCTAACTCTGATGCGAGAGGCCCTGAAATGTTGTTAGAGCTGTTTGCTAGCTATGCTTTTTTACAGTTACTTACTGTACTAGGTTGAGTGTTTATCTGGGTTGTGGTGTTTGAAGTCTTTAGTCTTCTTCCCCCACGAGACACTTTAGCTTTACACATTTTTTTGGTTTAAGTCAGATAAATAAATAAATAAATAAATAAATAAATAAATAAGACAGGGCCCCGAGTGGCTCAGCAGGCTAAGACGCTGACGCCATGAACAGAGGATCTCAAGTTCAAATCCCAGTCATGCTGTTTGCCATCAACAGCTGGGGCTCACATAGAGCAAAATTGGCAGTGCTCTCTCTGGGCAGGTAGATGGCACTCTTACTCTGTCTACACATTGCAATGTCTGCTGACATCAGGCATCTACTGAATGGTCCATTCGAAACTGGAGACCCTGCACTTTCCTCCAAGCGCATTGGTTCCCCAGTGACGGTGTATCAGCGGTAGTTAGAAAAGAGGCGGAGGTTGTATCACACGCAGCGGAGGAGGCTTGTGCATGTCTTTACCCTCCTAGAGTCAGGGACAGTGCAAAGTGATGGGGGAGCCACTAATGGGTTGGGTTAATTGGCGACAACCACATTGGGAAAGGGAGAAAATTGGCAAAAATGTAAAAATAAAAGTAAAATAAATCAAATAAATAAATGACAGCGAAGCTATTTTCTGTTGTTAGCAATCAGACTGCATTTCAACACTGGCTGTAATGGCTTCCCTCAGCCATGAGTGAGGTCTGCACAGACACCTAGCAGTTACACTGAAACAGCAGCATCCTATGATCTCGCACAATACTGCAGCAATTCACTAAATATGATCTAACCGGTTCTCAGCATCGGCCAATCAGCCATTGTATGTTTTGGCTAAAAATCGTCCGAAACCAATACACAGCTGATCAATCTTTCCATCTGTACATTTCTAATAAACAAATGTATTCTGCATAACTAATGTAATAAAAGTGCAAAATCATTACAAATGTAAGTCATTAGGCTTAAATGTTCAGAAATTAAACATCAAGACAAACACAAACTGAGCTTTTTTAAAAAAAAATTAAATATTCAAGTGACTGTTATAAATACATTTACCTTAGGGGCTTTCTCTGTTTTGAGCCGTCTCACTTGCTCCCCCTGCTGGGAAACCTGAGCATACAGTGCCTGGGCCTGAGGAGAAGAGCTTGACTGAGGGGGGGCAGGGATGGATTGTGCAGGAGCTGGTGCAGCATTGGGAGCCATGCCTGGTTTATAATCTTGTCCAGTTTGCTCTTTATACTCAGCTTTCAAAGCCAACAGCTGCTTCACAGCAGCATCCACTTGATCCTTTAAAACGACAAAAAAAACTGTTAATTCAGAAAAAAAGCTCACAGATGTAAAATTTACAAGACTCAAAGACTACAGAAAGGTCACCTTGGGAGCTTTCTCCGTTTTCAGTTTCCTCACAAGGTCTCCTTGCTGTGAAACACGTTGGTAAATGTCATCTACAGGTTTATCAGTGGTCTTTGTGGGCTTCGGGGAAGACTGTACTTTGCCTACTGGAGGTGGGGCAGCACTGGCTGGAGGAGCTCCTGGCTTGTACTCTTGACCAGTCGCTTGCTTGTACTCTGCTTTCAGAGCCAGCAGCTGTTTCACAGCAGCATCAGTCCGCTCCTGTGGAAGCAGACAGTGACATCAAACTTTAAATTAAAAAAGTCTAATGTGTATTTAAAAACAGCCACTGGTGCCTGTTCTCATTAAAATCAGTGCAGTACAAGACTAAAGCATTGTTCATTTAACCCTTATACACCACAAACATGGGGTTACTCAAAACTGTCCTTCTGCACCTTCTACCAGGGTTACTTTGAAAAAGATGCTCATGAACTGTAAGCTGCTTTCAAAAACACAAAAACTAGTTCAAAACTAAAAAGAAAATCTCTGAAAAATGAAAATGCATTATGTACGGTCTCAAACATAAAACAACTGTCATTACTTGTCTGAAAAGTCACAGTTACATTAAGATTCAAGAGTTTTGTTGTCATATGCATAGTAAACAAAGTTACACTACACAATATAATTCTTATTTTGCTAGTCCTCCGCATCACACAATGATAACAGGCATAAGAAACAATTAAAATACCAAAATTAAAAAATAAAAGATATCAACTGTAAAACAGTTAAGATTATAAACTAGCGCTGGGCAATAAAATGATATCGATTTTTTCCACGATAAGTTTTCCCTCGATGACGATGATAAGCCGGGACAATAGAATTTGCATTAGAATAGAATAGAATAAGCATTAATGTTCGTTTCCATTTCACGTCTAAGCAGCTTGACAGTGAGTTCAGAAGTCTAATACTGCTATTTGTTAGCTCCTCCTCACCAGCGGCGCCAAAATGCACTGTTGTGTTTAAGACAAGCGTGTGCGAGGTCGCCGTGTACTCGTCTGTTTGTGTGAGAAGAAGAAGGAGGGGGGCTTGCTGTGTGTGTGTGTGTGTGTGTGTAAGCCAGAGTGCTAGCTAGCATTAGCCTGTTAGCTTGGCTCTCTAGCCTGTTGTTATTTTGGAGTGGCTGCGGCCGACAGCAATCACTGTAAGTTTCAACAATAAAGCGACGACTGTAAACGTCTTTCTCGTCCATCCTTTCAACGCTACAATATTATGTTCTGGCAGTAAACATTTTAATATATTAAATAGTAACATTTCATGTATTTAGTCTGATGTTTAAAACTATGACCGTGTTAAATTTAATATCGTGATAATTATCGAGATTGATCAATATAGAAAAATGTATCGTGATAAATTTTTTGGCCATATCGCCCAGCTCTATGATAAACTATGACAATTGTAAAAATAGCCACATTTAAGGTGCAAATCTTTATGTAGTAGCAGCAATAAAGAGGTGTGTGTATGTAGTATTAAGTTGAATGAAATGTATGATTGACAAGAGATGAATAGTGTATGCATAGTTCAGATGTAGAGGTCAGCGAGTCCAAGCTATGTTGGGGCAGTCGTTCACAAGACCCTGACACATTAACCCACCGAGCAAGTGTTTAGAGTGTTTGAGAGACAATAATATAGAGTAATAGTATACAGTATATGTAATTAACAAAAACTACATGAACATGAGGAAGAGATCAATTGACTAACAGCCAATGACAAGATTTCAGATTCATTAAAACAGACAAAAATCTTTGTCCTAGCATCGATCCAGAGAGATGCCGAACATTCCGGTTCATGGACAAACCTTTGGAGCTTTCTCTGCTTTGAGCTTCCTGACCACCTCTCCTTGTTCTGCAACTCGTGTGTAAATGTCAGCAGATGAGGAGCTGGATGATGAGGTAGGCTGTGTTGGAGCTGCAGAGGGAGCAGCCATATCTGGTTTGTAGTCCTGACCTGTGAGCTGTTTAAACTCAGCTTTGCGGGCCAAAAGCAGTTTCACCGCTTCATCGATTTGGTCCTGTGGAATGAAAGGCAAATGTGAATGTCCAGAAAACGTTCACGTGGTTACTAAACCACAGATATGCAGATCTACTAAACTGCACCAGAGACAGACCTTGGGAGCTTTCTCAGCCTTCAGCTTCCGTACAACCTCCCCCTGCTCAGCAACACGAGTAAAAGGACAGTAGGAAGAGGAAGGGCTTGGGCTAGAAACTGCAGGAGTGGGGCTTGTTTGCACTGTAGATGAAGTAGGAGGGGACATGCCAGGTTGGTAGTCCTTCCCAGTCAACTTCTTAAACTCTGCCTTCAAGGCCAGGAGCTGCTTCACAGCCGAGTCCACCTGATCTTTTGGGGCCTTGTCCGTTTTCAGCTGCCGGATAAGGTCTCCCTGGGCCACAATACTTGAGAAGAGCGCAGAAGCATCTCCTGAGGCAGCTTGTGGTGGGCTGGACGTTGGAGCTTTTGTGGATTTGCTTGGACAGGCAGACTCAGCTTTCACCTGAAGAAACAGGAGAATATAAAAAGAGCCTTTCACTATATAACTGAATGGAAAATCAGATTATCACTGTGATGAACATGATGAATGATGTACACACAGTTTTGGCAGATGGCTGGTTTTTACTCTTGTCCTTAGAGCCAGCTGTGGGCATCTCTTTGGTGTGGCCATCTGGGACATACAGCAAGACACATGGACTCTCCTTACAGCTGTGAGGACTGGTCAAATTAACCAAAACGGATAGGTTAGTGATGCAAAATCTCCAACTTCAACATTACAAAAAATGTAATATTAGTCTAATTTGGCCAGAAGAAACCACTGATTTATTAAACCTCAGAAGCAGTTACTGTTGGAGCTAAAAAATGATGTAATTGTGTAAGTTTAATGATGCAAACTGAGTAATTCTGTCAAAAGGCATGAACTACAAACTTTCTACATGTATAAATAGTTGAATAAATATAAAAAAAAAAAAAATTTGATTTATATATATATACACATTTTAAATTTCGCCCAAAAAAAAAAAAAAAAAAAAAAAAAAAAAAAAAAAAAAAAAAAAAAAAAAAAAAAAAAAAAAAAAAAAAAAGAGAACAGGAGGTATTAACCTGACTGGCTCATAGGGCTGGTCACAGATATAGAAGCCCCTTCTCTGCAGCTGGATGATGTCACCTTTCTTCAAATCCTTCAGGCACGGGTCTCCCAGCATTATCTCCTCTATCTGATAACATGCAGCAGAAAACATTTTATATCAATGCAAACTCTTTCCTGAAATAAGCTCACCTTGCATGTTTAAGATGATTGTAACATCAGCCTCCTGCAGATGATGTTGCACAAGGAAGATCAGGCTATAAATACATGTAGGGTGTGTGACGGGATTCATCGTGCAGTGAAGGTCTTGTTTGATGCGTGAAGAATGGGTCACACAGTAGATATTAATAATTTGCAAAAAGTGTTCGGTTATACGGGCCCGTGGTGTCTATCAGTTTCATCTTTCGGTCACAATACTGAGGAGAACTTCATGTAAACTGGGATTTTAGCCACTGCTGGTAGACCCACATGACTATGCTTCAATACACCTGCAAATTAAGCTACTTCCTTCACACTACAGCAGCATGCCAACAATTAACATCTGCTTTGCAAACCCATTTTACATTGAATAAGACATTCACTGCACTGTACCACCACTTCTCAATCTACACATCCCATCACATCCCCCCTGGCAGGTATTAAAGCCTGAGCATCCTTGTGCTAATGGTATCTGCAGGTGTCTTATTTACTACCAGCTTCAACAGGCAATTTTTTTGGTCTGGGGAGCTAATACATATTAAGTATTATACAGTAACTAAAAAAGTATTTATGGGCTCCCAAGTGGCTCAGCAGGCTAAGACGCTGACACTATGAACAGAGGATCATGATTTTGAATCCCGGTCATGCTGTTTGCCATCAACAGCCGGGGCCCAAGAGAGCAAAAATTGGCAGTGCTCTCCTCTGGGCGGGTAGATGGTGCTCTCACTCTCCCCATCACTCTCACATTGCAATGTCTGCTGGCTCAGGCATCTACTGATTGGTCCATTCGGAGCTGGGAATCCTGCACTTTCCTCCGAGTGTGTTGGCTCCCCAGTGATGGTGTATCAAGCGGTAGTTCAAAAAAAGTGGTGGGTGCATCACACGCAACGGAGGAGGCGTGTGCATGTCTTCACCCTCCTAGAGTCAGGGACAGTGCAAAGTGATGGAGAGCCCTAACAAAGGAGATGGGCTAATTGGCTACTACTACATAGGGAAAGAGATAAAAATGGGCAAAAAAATAATAATTCTTTATGAGGGAAGTCACTATTCACCAAGTCTAAAATTCACCTTGCTGTTTTTGTTAATGTAGTCCTTGAAATCATCATCCTTGCCCAACACAGGTTTGTTAATGAGGTGCTGGTAGGTGACACACACGGTGGGTATGAGGGGGGCTTGAGGGGTGTCTGCTAGCCAAGTGATCTTAGTGGTCTTTTTATAATCAGTGTTCTCCAGGTTCAGACGGCCTTCCAGCGACGTGATGACTCCACTGCCGTTTCTGGAAAGGCCAGGACAAGAAAGAAACATCAGGGCCTGATTGCTCAGTGTACCAGGCACTGTTTTTTAGCTTTTTACGTTTCCTCTGTAGAACTAAACCTTTCGAGAACTCTGTATCCTTGCATGCAGTTAACGTATGGCTCGTTAAAATACTTCAACAATGCTAATACTGCTAATCAAATGCAAGTTAGCACAATTTATCTTTACAGTTGATGGCTAACATTTATTTAATGTGTTCAGTAGGCGGCACAGTACATGCACAACTGTTCTACTTAGTTTAATCTGAAGGATTTTACTTGTGGATTTTGGTGATGATTACGTTGCCCCAATTGATGAAGGTGACCGTTTCTCCCTCTGTGAAGGTCTCAGCATCAGCCCCCTCTATAAACACCTTTGGGCCGTACCACACAGGCTTCATCCCCACATCTGCATTCTAAATAAAGACAGAAAACACTCGACATCTGATCTGCTCACCCAGGTCAGGTCACTCTGGAAGTCTATAACTTTGATCTGCGAGCACGACGGATACTTATTGTCACAATTTCTGACACGTGGGATGCTGCTAGTTACCTTGGGGTGTTTGGCAACTTCTTTCACCTCCTCCTTGGCTTTGGGGATGGAAATCGGAACAACCTGTGAGCTCAGCAGGGCCGTGAACCTGGGTGCTACTGGATCTATGACCTACAGCAGAAAAAGAAAAGGAGACAGAGAGAAGAAAAAGATTTGAGTTCAAGGTATTGATGGAAAGCAAAAAAACAAAGTTTGAGGAATGGTGGAGGAGGAGAGAGAGAGAGAGAGATGAAGAGCAGGGACAGCTGAACTACTTTGCATTTTCCACCAGATGAAAGTTAGCTACAAAACCAGAGAATCAAGCAGCCTATGTTTCACAAAGGTTACATCAGCGACTCAGCATCAGTATTCACACACACAACAGCCAGCTCAGTTATAATGTAAGGCTACAAAGCCATTCCATAAGGCAACTAACTACCTTTGTGGGTGCTATAAGTAAGTTAGATAATTAAATGAGTACGACTGGACATAATTAAGTGTTATGAAGTGGAATACTTTGGTGTACAGAATCTGCCAGAAGCTGTATGAAGGAAAGGAACCACACAAATAGGCAAATACAAAGTGGGAAAGCCGAAAGGAGCAGCAATGGCAGGTCTCATCACAGAAAACTGTGTGGTTAGATGTCAGTCAGGTGTATAATCATCATTACACGAGTGTGCAGTAATAGAGGATAATGCAATATTTCAGCAAACAACCTAAGAGTCTAGACATGGTGTGCAGTTACAGTTTTTGGCTTCTGTGACTGAGATTAAATGGGGTTTAGGGGATTGAGGTTTCAGAAAGATGGGAAGAACAATGAAAAATGCACAGAAGACAGAGAGCTAAGGAGAGAAGTGAGCAGGGTGAAGAAGAGAATGAGGACAAGGACAAGGAGGAGTACCTTTTTACAGCTAACTGGCAGCTTGGAAACAGAAGAGTGAGATGCACTTTAATGTAAAACACTCATGTAGAGTTCAAGAGAGGTCAGAGACAGGTCAGGTTAGACAGAATGGGACATTTTTCGAGCCAAACTTGGCTTCTAATACAGTTACTGAGCATTTAAATGTCGGCCAGTAGTGTCCACGTTGTCCTGCGTTTCAAATCAAGTCAAAGTAGAGCTGGGCGATATGGCAAAAATTTGATCACGATACATTTTTCTAAATTGATTAATCTCGATAATTATCACGATATTACATTTTCTAACACTGTCATAGTTTTAAACAACATCTTTCTAAAAACATCAAACTAAACACATGAAATGTTACTGTTTAATATATTAAATTGTTTACTGCCAGAACATATTGTAGCGTCTGGCTGGACGCGTTGAAAGGATGGACGAGAAAGACATTTACTGTCGTCGCTTTATTGTTGAAACTTACAGTGATTGCTGTCGGCTGCAGCCACTCCAACATAAGATAGAGAGCCAAGCTAATATGCTAAAGCTAGCACTCGGGCTGACACACACACACACGTCCCCCTCTTTCTCCTTCTCACACACAAACAGATAAACACACAGCGACTTCGTGCTCTCGCCCAGCCCCCCTACGCTCTCCTCCAATCACACGTTTGTCTTAAACACAACAGTGCATTTTGGCGGCGCTGGTGAGGAGGAGCTAACAAGCAGCAGTATTAGATGTCTGAACTCACTGTCAAGCTGCTTAGACGTGAAATGGAAATGAACATTAATGCTTATCGAATTCTATTGTCCCGGCTTATCATCGTCATCGAGGGAAAACTTATCGTGAAAAAAATCGATATCGTTTTATCGCCCAGCATTAAGTCAAAAGTGCTGTGAAAGGGGCCATTTATAGTAACCGTACAATTAACTCCCGTTCAGATCAGCTATACTGACTGATCTTCCAGTCCTATTAAACATAGACTTTGGAGGAGCATAAAAACTATTTTAAACTAAGAAAGGTCGCAAAAGACAACAATAACAGCATTAATGGTAATGAAAGTAAGTAGAAAGGACTGCCAACATAATATGAAACCAAAAATATGATTTGGCCAACTGAGTAGAATGGATTGGAAGCCAATGAGCAGAGCGTTTGAGCCTGAGGCATGCTTTGTGTTTGAAATGATACTAAACATGTCTTGGAGAGTTTTGGTTGGTTTCTTATCGTCTAAATGACAGGCAATGTTTCTGAGGGGGTTAAAAATGAACAGAATGAAGAGCTTTTATGGGTAAACAAAGTGTAAAGTTAAGCCTCTGGTTTTAAATAGCACCTGCAAACCTCTTCAATGCTCCTCACACTTAAGACAAAGCAAATCAAAGAGCTGATGACTGAAGACAGTGAGACGGAGAATGAAAGAAAGAATGAACGAGACACAAAAATGGGAGGAAGAGCCATGCAAGCTCAAGGCTAGGACTGAGGAGAGTACAGGGACAAATGGCAGGCTTAAAGAATATGTGAGATCCCATAGCAAACAAGTACACTCAGTTATGCAAGCAGCCGGCACTGAAGATTAATAACATTAAACACAGAACAGAGTAAATGTTTGTAAGAATGAATGTTGATGGCAAGTGGCCAAGGCACATTACATCAAAAAACACAAGCTACCAGACTAGTAGGGAACATCTGGTATTTCACTCTTGCATCAAGCCTCTAGTATGTATGCTGATCTGTGTGGGGAAACACCCTTGTCTAATTTGGCAGGTGATCCTGATCAGCACACATACTAAGAAGTCTGACACATTTGACTTCAGGTGTAGTCTAGATCGGAGTCTTTACCTTTTTGTTGAATGACCAGATCTTATCCCACTCCATGTTGACCACAGACCTAGATCCACCCTGTGTAAAAAAGGGAAATTAATATGAGAAAGTGAACATTGCATACTAAATTTAACCCATTTGAACATTTAACACATTTAAATTTAAGCGGAATGTGATGCAACTGCATTAGACGCCATAAATCAGTGATTCTCAACTGGTGGGCTGCGACCCACAAATTCTGGGTGGGTCACGGACAGTTTGTAAAATAAAAAAAAATATATTAAAACAATTAAAAATGAAAAATAATTCATGCTTATCTGATTTTGTACTCTTCTTTTACCTGTACTCACTCTTTTCCCCTCTAGTTTTTACCTTCCAAAAACAGTGTTATATTAAAAGGAGGAGTCAAGCACTAGGACCCAGCAGAAATCCAAGCCGCTCAATTGGAAGCCTGTTTCATTTTAGACCGCACACAAGCTCATCGATTGGCTCTCCCGTTTCTTTCTAACGTGTGATTGGTCGTCCCCGCTGTCACTCATCAAACAGTGTCTGGACTTGTAAATCGGTGTTTTGCAAGTTAGCCAGCAGTCTGTGTTCACCTGCCACTGTAAGTTGTTAACGTGTTGGACGTTTGTTCTGTCTGTCAAGTCAGCGAGACATTTTAATATCAAAGGTTTCATATTAAAACATTAACATTTTAGTCTGTGTCTATGCGTGTGGCTACCAGTCTGTGGTAAGTCGTCCATTTACATACCTCTAAGTTTATCTACTGTCAAAATCATTCAGAATTTCTGCTCATTTTTACTCAGAAAATGAAGTATAATTTTATGTAAACAAGGTCTGTTGACCATACAGTCCAAATATAAGTGTAAAATTGGTGGAAATTAGTTGAATTGACTGAAAAGGTGAAACACAGAATTGGGTGATAATTTTATGCTACATGCTTTCAACAGTTTATAAATATTTAATAATAATATACAATAATGTATTAATATTTTATTAATAATAAATATAAAATATTTTATATTAATATAAATTTATTATTTTATTATTATTTATTATTTTATCAATTAGTTATTATTAGTATATTATTAATAGTAACAAGTAAAATATAAATCATAATTTGTAAGTAACATATTATAATAATAAAAGTTATTAGTTTAATAATAGCAATGTAATTCATTATATTAATTTATGTTCCAGCACCAACCCCCCTCCCGTCGTGTCCTCCCTGGAATCTCAAGGCTATTTTAAAAAAATAAATTTGATTTGTATTCTATAAAAGTGGGTCGTGACTTAATGACCATGAGAAAATGTGGGTGCCGGGCTAAGACTAGTTGAGAATCCCTGCCATAAATATCAGAAATGCAGCTTTTATCACCACCCATAATGCATTTTTTAAATCATGATTTATGTATTTATCTCTAAAGGGTCACATACTTGAGCAGCGATGAATTGTTTGAGCCCCTCGACGGTCATTCCCCTGCGCAGAACTCCTCTGACCGTGGGGAATCGTGGGTCATCCCTGGTGAAGAAACAGACAACAGAATGTATACTACATCTACAACAAGCACATTTAGCTGGTCAAAACAGCTCACACGCCATTATACGGTCATTCTGGGATAACTCACCAGCCATCCACATAGCCCTGGTCCACAAACCAGGTGAGCTTCCTTTTGGAGAGAACAGTGTTGTTGAGATTGAGACGGGCGTACTCCCAGATGTAGGGCTTACGTAGCCGAAGTGCATTAATCACCCAGTAGAACTGCTCATCTCGGTCATGGTACTCAGTGGTACGAAGAGCATGGGTCACACCCTCTATGCTGTCTACGATGGGGCAAGCAAAGTCGTATGTGGGATAAACCCTAAAAGAATAGATTAATAACCCTTTATTTAGAGTACATTTAGGGAGGCCATCATTTGCCATTTAGCCAAGTAATAATTACAAAGCAAGAAACTGAGAGGAATGCATAGGAATTAGTAACATGAAAGAAATAAGCGAGATAAGTGAAAAAAAAGACAAAACAGAGGGAAGAGAAAAGCTAATTAAAGCATAGATAATCACATCAAACAACTCATTTAAATTAGGTACAAATAATAAAGTTCAAATAAAACAGATCAAAATTGGTAACTTTATAGTAAAATTAAACCACCCCCCAAAAAAAAAATAAAAAAAAAAAATATATATATATAAAAAATGTATAAAAACAACTAACAGTTGCTGACTGAATGTAGAATTCAGATTAAAGGTTTAAAATGGCCACTGCTGTTAACATTTTAACCTTCAAAATTCTTATTTTTTGCTGACCAGACTAACAAAATCAATCTGGATACAATCTAGATATGCCAAAAAACAGACTTGCACTAACAGTCTTAATATAGCCCAAGTGTCGTATTAATAAACAAAAGTCAAGACTTAAGAACAGAATTAAGAGTTTGATAGAAATGTACACATTTTTGGGGCCGATAGTGATTGCTGAGCTTCTTTCATTATGACCAGCTGTTCACCGATACTGACTGAGTGTGGGGCTGATCGCCACATTAACTGTTCATAGTGATGCATCATTGTGTAGGGCATTAGTAATGTTCTGTGCATTGTCTCTAAAGATGGAATTAACCACATTTAAAACATTGGTAGGCTAATGACCGAGAAGTGCCTGTGCATGATTCTCTGTAGTGCTGGGTGATAAAAACGTTCTCAATTTGTTTCACGATAATTTTTCCCTCGATGACGATGATAAGCCAGGACAATAGAATTCGATAAGCATTAACGTTTGTTTCCATTTCACGGCTGAGCAGCTTGACAGTGAGTTAGTGCGATACTGCTGCTCGTTAGACAGATCCTCCTCACCAGCACCGCCATTGGTTACACCCTAATCACACAGCACACTATCAGGCTGCACACTGAACTGCATGCTCCGTTGGGGCGCATATGAGAGCCAAAATGGGGTTAAACCGAACACGTGCAGAGCAGAAACAGCTGTGAGGTGAGCAGAGAAACAATATTTGTGTCTTTGCACAGCTGCACGAGTCACTGGGTGCTTCACGCTGCTGCGCATGCGCGTCTGTCTGTGCTCGCCTCTCACGTTTCTGCTGGATTCTGAAGGTTCTGCTCGTCAGAGGTCAAAGGCTTGCTGATATGTTCATTACAGTACATTAACAGTTCTAAATGTTTAGAAGTTTGCAGTAGGAATGTGTTTTTTATCTTGTTCATATTTTGTTACATTGTTATATTGTCTGCTTCTTTACAGGACACATAACAGTACTATATTTTGTTATTTAAAAAAAACGTTAGACATTTTTACCTCTTCTGGGCAGGGGAATCAAAATGTAAATTTACTAAGTTTAGTTCCAGTGAAATCTTTAACTGTGTATTTGAGTAATTTGCATTCTGTGTTCTGGCAATAAACCGTTTCATATTTTAAATAGTAACATTTCATGTATTTAGTCTAATGTTTTTAGAAAGTTTATAAATTTATTCTAATTAAATATTTAGAAAATTTAATATCGTGATAATTATTGAGATTGATCAATACAGAAAAAATTATCATGATAACATTTGTTGGCCATATGGCCCAGCTTTAATGTAAGCTCACTTGTAAGTGCTGCCAGTGCGGGGATGGGGGGCGTTTTTGCAGCGGTACAGTGTAGGGTCACGCAAGCAGCCGTTGTTGGAGTTCATGTCAATCTTAGCCCTCATACAGCAGGTCTGACCATATTCTGTACCAGCCTTCATCTCTTCCCACATCTGCATGTTCTTCTCCACAGCTAGACAAAAAATGAAAAGTAAGAGTGAAGAAAACTTGAGTGAGGATAAACAACCTTTTTAACTTTGAAGAAAGCAGAAGTAGTCACTCACAGTTGTTGCGGTGGCGTGATTCAACCCTTTGCTCTCTCTCCTGCTTCATAAGATCTGGGGGAGTGTCATCAATGTAAGCTTTGCCCTCTTGCAGGAGCTGCTCACCCATCCGCAGAATAGTTGGGAAGTGGTCACTCGTGTAGGTGAACTGGTCTGGTTTGATCTGTAGCATGGCCACATCCTCCAAGATCACCTGCAGCAGATCATCAAATAAGATGGCTGGGAAAACAATGATAATAGTGGCGTTTGCAAGCAAAGCAACACCGAGCCACACACCTTCTCAAAGTCCTCCTTTTCCTTCTCTGGATTTGTGTCATCAAAGCGCATGATCAACTTGCCCTTGAAGTTCACCTGATAGTGTTGGTTGAGCAGGGCAGCTTTGGCGTGGCCAATGTGAAGATACCTGCAGACATACAAGTGTACCAGTGTAAATATACAAGTAGGAAACTTTACAAAACTGGGAAGCACATCTCAATACTGAACCACATCTCCAAGTTATGATGTCACTCACCCACTAGCTTCCGGGGGAAACCGCACCACCACTTTGCCCATCTCAGCACCAGGCAGTTCCACAAACTTGCCAACATCCTGTTTCTTCTCCTTCTCCACAGGCTGAAACACAAACAACGCTTTGAATCAATCTGAGCATGATATCACTATGGTAGGGTTCACGTTACTAAATAAACTTCAACTCAAATAGTCTTAATTTTGCAATAAGACATATTCACTGTAAATATGCTTCACATTAAACCCGTTTCAAGCATCGAGAAAATGAAAGATAATGATATATTAAAATGGACAATAATATATTTCTCAAGATGCAAGGACAGTTAATA
Source organism: Crenuchus spilurus (assembly GCA_036984385.1). Lineage (NCBI taxonomy): Eukaryota > Metazoa > Chordata > Actinopteri > Characiformes > Crenuchidae > Crenuchus > Crenuchus spilurus. The sequence continues at coordinate 34,311 of BRDA01009021.1, forward strand.
TTTTGTTTTCTATTAAATAAGACATATTATACCCTTTTTGAATTAACTTTTTTACCTGAGGGTCTACATGAAATGTCACATTTATTCAAAATACTTCAAGGGTTAGTCGTCAGATAAGCTTGTTTGATGCATACTTTAGACCTGTCTGAGAAAGCAGGTTTAAGGAGGCTGGTTAGACAGGAGCCCCGCCTCCCTTTCAGCACAGAGGATAGAGCTCACTCAGAGGCAGCAGAGGCACAGAGGAAAAGTCACCGAACAATCACATTTTAATTAAAGTTTTATTTCTCTGATTTACCGCTTTGTTCTCACTAAAGTTACTCAATGTGCTTTCATTCACTAACTCAACCTCTCTCCACCAACCGCTGCTTTCTCTCTCAGCTGTTAACAGCGTAACACTGACTCAAGTCACACAAACATTAACCAGTAATCCATGCTGACTCAGGTACAACAATTAGATTAATTCTGCTTATGACCGAAAAAAAATAATAAATCAACTATGAAATAGAAGCTAGCTTCTTACTCCCTTCCACCTTAAATGGTGCAGCAGTTAGTCAGGCACTACTGACTGATTTAGCTGCACTCTGTTATTTAAGGTGGAATGGAGAATTTTTATTCTGTCTCGCTTGTGATCTCTCCGCCTCTAACACACCTCATTTAAAGTGGAATGGAAATTGGAATTACACGCTGATGAATAAGAAGTTAACTCCTGCTTCATATTCAAGACCACAACTAAACTCACACAGACAAGTTTTTAGAGATACAGATCCAGTCTATGAAAACAACCTCAGTGCAGCACAGCCAACATAGCACTACATGACTAAAGCAAAGAAAATATATAAAATGCACTTTCACTCACCAAAACTAAGGTTTGACTTGAAGATAAAAGCTCAAGTTCATGTTTTTGCTAACATTAGTTGAATGTTGCCATGAAAATCATATCCATAGTTCATAATTCACTCTCCTGTCTTCTATTGCTGTACAGTTTTTTATGATT
>BRDA01009022.1:0-10498 GCA_036984385.1 Crenuchus spilurus
GATAAGTCTGGGAGGCTTTCTACAAATTGTTGGGCTGAATCTGATGTTAATGAACGTTTCATGCAATAACGTGGAGATCTGCATATATTGTGATTGTAACATCCCTACCTGTGTATTGTCTATAATTTGGTGCCTGTCCCTTTAAGTTCTGTCTAGCCCCACCCTGATTGTTTCACCTGTTCCCCATATGTGATTGTGTGCATATATACCCTTCTGTGTCTGTCTTCAGTTGGGAGTCGAACGTCATTTGTGTGGATCCTTGTCAGTCGTTGTATGGTCAGTGTCTTTGTGGAATACTTTATTAAACCTTCACTATTCACTATTGAGTCCTGCAATTGTGTCCTCATTTGGGAAACCCGGACCACACATCGTGACAGATCGACTCCCCCTACAATGGACACAGCAGGACTTCAAGAGGCATTCAGGCAACAACTGAGCCTTATCCAGCAGCTCAAGGACCAGTATGACCAGGATCAAGCCTGGATCAGTAAGGCCTGAGAGTTGTTCTTGGAGATAGCTCCATATCTCCCTCTCGAGCACCTCAACGCGGTCCACCTACTCCTTCGCGCTCCTCAGAAGGACTCACAGAACATATCAAACCCCGGAGGAATTTTTTGGGGGGGCGATATGATGCCTGTGAACTCTTTAGGGGAGGGCAGGGAGGGCCAGAAGCTGGACGAGCAACGAGGGGAGAGGCCGGACAGCGAGCAACCAAAGCGAGGGGAGCGGATCCTGATAGCAGCTCTGAGCACCGTCAGTGAGGAGGAACGCAGGGACGAGCACTCCTCTGACGGCTCACTAGAGAACCTACACTGGGGTCCGTATGTCCACCGGCTCGTCTCTGAGGAAGACTCCCTGGCGGTGCTGCGACAGATCCAGCAGGAGGAGCTGGAGCAGGAGAAGAGGGAGAAGAAGTTGCGGAAGAAGGCTGAGAAGAAGAGGCGGAGACAGGCTTCGCAGACCTCGACTCAGGAGAAGTCGCAGGTTGGTTCTGAGCCCGGTGAATCCACGCCTCTTCCAGCAGTGCCAGTCGGCACTACTTCTGCTGACCTGCACGAACATTCTCCCTTCCAGCTCTGCAGCAAAACTCCTCCTTTCCCATCTCCCCTCAGCGACGAGGAGCCGCAATACACGGCTCAGCTCGAGCCCGAGACGCCTCCCACTTCGGCTTACTTCGGAGACGAGGCACCTCCCACTTCTGTTCAGTCCGAGGAAGAAACAACGCCTCCGGCACTTCTTCCGAGCGGCGGACTGACGCTGCCTCCGGCACCTCTTCCGAGCGGCGGACTGACGCTGCCTCCGGCACCTCTTCCGAGCGGCGGACTGACGCTGCCTCCGGCACCTCTTCCGAGCGGCGGGCACACGCCGCCTCCGGCACCTCTTCCGAGCGGCGGGCACACGCCGCCTCCGGCACCTCTTCGGCGCAGCTCGGACACGCCGCCTCCTTGGCTTCGGCGCAGCTCGGACACGCCGCCTCCTTCGCTTCGACGCGGCTCGGACACGCCGCCTCCTTCGCTTCGGCGCGGCTCAGACACGCCGCCTCCTTCGCTTCGGCGCGGCTCGGACATGCCGCCTCCTTCGCTTCGGCGCGGCTCGGACACGCCGCCTCCTTCGTTCATGACTCCAGGGCGTCGGACGAAAGGACATAGCCCCTCACTGGCGAACAGCGCCACACAGACACACGAACCTGAACCTGTCCCCAAGCCTCCCTGTCCCCAGCAGGTTCGTGCGCCCTCCCTCCCCCCCTTGTGGCCTTTTCTTTGGGGTCACTTTTGTTCCCCTTTGGGCGGGGGGTGTATGTTGTGGCCATCTCCCCCGAACATGACTAGTCAAATTCATCTAGCCATATGGACCACACTGTTGTTACAAGCAACTCTTTTCCACTCCGTGCACAAATGACTTTAACACATGTTTGGGTTCTAATTTTGGTTTACATTATACATTGGGATTTTCTTAGTTACTGGGTTTAAGCATCTGTTTTAGTTGGGAATCCTATTGGGTAGCATTGTTCACTATTTTGGGGGTTTGCTTGTTCTATATTGGGCTTGTGTATTGTCATGTTCTCTTTAGTCTGCTGTTATGTGATTTGTAGCCTCTTGTCCGGTTTGTGTCTTTCTGTTGTGTTTTTCCTTTACGTTTGCTGCCTCGGGACGCGTCGGCTTTGAGGCGGCGCACTGTAACATCCCTACCTGTGTATTGTCTATAATTTGGTGCCTGTCCCTTTAAGTTCTGTCTAGCCCCGCCCTGATTGTTTCACCTGTTCCCCATATGTGATTGTGTGCATATATACCCTTCTGTGTCTGTCTTCAGTTGGGAGTCGAACGTCATTTGTGTGGATCCTTGTCAGTCGTTGTATGGTCAGTGTCTTTGTGGAATACTTTATTAAACCTTCACTATTCACTATTGAGTCCTGCAATTGTGTCCTCATTTGGGAAACCCGGACCACACATCGTTACAGTGATTAAGATGTAGCTCATACAAGACTAGATAATGATCTGAAACTGCTGGATTTTGAGGAAAAATGTTTAAGCTATCCAAGTTCATTCCCAAGGTCAAATCTAAATCCAGGGTATGATTACAATAGTGTGTAGGTTATTTTACATGTTGGGTAATACCTGTAGAATCTAAAATAGCTGTAAACGCCTTTTTTAGTGAATCATCTATATTTTCAAAATGTATATTAAAGTCTCCTACAATTATTACTTTATCACTGTACACTACTACACTTGACACAAAGTCACTGAATTCTTTTAGGAATTCTGAATAGGGCCCCGGAGGCCTGTATATATGAAATAATGAAAATGCAACCTTATTTGTAGCTGGATTGGTTATATTAATTTAAAGAATTTCAAAGGATTTAAATGTCTCACAGTATTTTTGGTTAATGTTTAAAGTGTTTTGGTAGATTATACCTACACCGCCTCCAGTTCCTGACAATCTCGGACTGTGAACGTAATTATAACCTTCAGGGCTGGCTTCATTTAGTGCTAAATAGTCATCGGGTCTAATCCATGTTTCTGTAAGACATAAAATATTAAATTTCTGATCACTTATAATTTCATTCACAATAAGTGCTTTTGAACTTAGAGATCTTATATTGAGCAACCCAAACTTTAGATCAGAGGTGCTATAATTATTAGTTGGACATGATAATGGAATATTAATTGAGTTACTAAGACAAGCTGTTGAAGACTTTCTACGATTGACTTTAATTCAGGGCACAGACATAGTGTCAATATAGTTGAACCTAGGTGACGCTTCAAGGCAGCTCGCAGATGGTTGGTTAAGCCAGTTTATCTGCGGCCCGGTCTTGGCTCTGGTAAGTCACTTATTTACACTACTCTGCCGGCTAACTAATAGACTATGGGCTATGTTGCGTGAAAGCAGAGTGACACCCTCCCGCGTGGGGTGGACACCATCCCTGCCAAAAAGACCAGGCTTACCCGCAAATGTTTGCCAATTGTCTATGAAGCCCACTTGATTAATACATTGTAAACTGTTATATCAAAATCTTGTAACTTTTTCCCAAACAACATTTGAAAATGTTAGAGGTCTTACCATTTCTTCACAGCTGGAGCAAAAGAAACAGAACAAAACAGGAACAATACAGCTAACTGAATTCAGTTTATCTATACTCTTTAAAGAGATGGTTCTTCAAGGGTTCCTTAGTAAAAAAGGTTCTATATAGAGCCCTAAACACTCAAAGAATCCAAAATGTTCTTTGCATGGTGAAAGGGTTGTTCAGATTGCTGAGGAATGTCCTGCATATGGTTATAGAAAACTTTTGAAAATGGTTCTATATAGCACAAAAAAATGTCCTTTATTATTATAAGCTTGAAACTGTAACTACAGCAAAACTCTTTTCAAAAAGGCATGGTATAGAACCATCTACATTCTTAAAAGTGACGGTTCTTCAAGGGTTCATTAGTAAAGAAAATAGATCCAAAAAGGATTCTTCTATTATTACAGGCTTGTGGTAAGGATCTGGTTTTGTGACCAGAAGGTCGCCGGTTTGATCCCCAGACAGGACATGACTGAAGTACTCTTGAGCAAGGCACCAAACCCGGGCTCCCCGGGCACCAGTGGATAAGAGCTGCCCACTGTTTCAGGCACAAATTCTCACAGCCTAGTGTGTTCACTAGTGTGTGTGTGTGTGTGTGTTTCACTGCACGAATGGATTAAATGCGGATGTCAAATTCCGTTGTGTGAAAATCACTTGGCAAATTGGTTCATCTTAATATAGATCTTTTCAAAAAGATTCTGTATAGAACCATTTACAACACATTCCTCATCAATCTGAAGAACCCTTTCACCATGTGAAGAACCCATTATCGGTGAGAAGGGTTCTTTAAATATTCATGATTCATTCATTTTCTTTACTAAAGATCCCTTAAAGAATCAACTTTTGTAAGAGTCTACATTAAATTTGCTCTTGGCAAATTTATCCAAATATCCTATGGTTTGGACATTTAGATGCCTCTGTGCATCCTCCATCTACTCAGCGAAGGGGTCTGCAAGAATATTATAAAATATGTTTTATGTGTTCCCAACAATCATATTTCCACAATTGTGCACTTTCCTCACATGTCAATCAGCCAAGACACTGGAGTCCACATTTTGCTTATTTAATTTAGAACTGGAGCTGTGAGGCTAATGTTGCTAACAAACACTAGAAAAATACAACACAAAAACAACAACCTGCACTAAGAACCTGCTCTAACAACCTGTTCTAACCTCATCTAGATCTTATTTAAGGTTTCACAGACTAACACCATATAAAGTACTACGAGCTTTAAAACATAACTAGAATTTGTGTATCCAAATGTTGTGTTTGCCATCTTGGTCAATGACAGAGCAGGAAGTGCTGCTCAGTTTTAGTGACATTGGCCATCATAAATGGAATCTGATCTGAGATCAGTCTTGTGTGGTTTGGTCTAATTTTATAACAAAAACTTAAAAGCATTTTGTTGAACAATAATGTCTGAAAATGCAAATACTGGTGGCAGACAAATCCAAACATTCAACTCCTTCACTTAAAGAATGGCACTATTTGCTGGGTAGTAAATGAAATATAATAAGGTGAATTCAGATTTGTTTTTCATTTATTATGTAGTTATAGGTATTTAATTATATATCTTCCCAAAAGTTAATAAACATCATTAAGTTTCATGAACAAACAACACATTACGGCAAAAAAAAAAAAAAAACATCAATCGTAACATCTCATTAGCATATTTTTATTTTTTGACCCTGCATGTGACTCATGTTACATCACACAACAGACTCAGTTCTTTTGAGTGGTACCTTGGTAAGAAAGATGGGAACCAAGATATATTTGCGAGCTGTTGTAATCGCTCCTCTAAATCCACTCCCAAGAGAAAAGAGAGAAGCAGCTAGTATTAGATGTGGACATTGTCCCAATCTCTTAAAGGCAAAATGAGCAGGGTTTGTTGGTGGCTGTTCAAACAGAACATTTTAAGTTCAAAGTTCAATAAGGCAGAATTAGAGAGGGGTCAAGCGAGTTTGAGAGTGAATGAGGAGAGCAGCATTAACAAGAACAGCAGTGAATTCAAGAAATACAATACAAATTTCTGATTAAGCACAACCTCCATCTCAGCCCTGCCCTCAGTCAAACAGATACTATGAAAATATTAGTGGCTTGCCTATGTTTGAATATGACTCCAATCTTACCTTTATATTATCCTTTCCAAAAAGTCTCCTGTGATCACTGAAGGAAAGAGAAACTGATTTATTAATTATTATTTGTGGCAAAGAATATGACGTGGGCAACATACACATTGACACACACCAAACTTAGGTGCATGAAGGGCTTATAAAGGCACACTGATTAAACAAACACAAGACAGCAGGTATGGGACAAGGCACAGGTGGAACCAATGACATGATGAAACTGGGGGGCATGAACATTATGTAGACATGACATAAAGGCACACATTGCAGACGAACAGGCAGGGTTAGTGTCTTGAGATGGCGCATCAGACAGGAAGGTCACATTTTCATTAGAAAACTTGACCGTTTCAGATCGTGGTGAAACATTCTGTGGATTCTTTTCATCAAGACCTATATTACATTATTGTATATTCAGAAATACATGTCATTAAAGTGTATTTTGTCCACTTGTCAGACTATGTACTGCTTTTTTAATTCAACAAGGCTTTATTTATTTAGGAGGCAGCTATGGCCTGGTGGTAAAGACCCTAGTGGTCTTGTGACCAGAAGCTCGCCGGTTCAGTCCCCAGACAGGACATGACTGAAGTGCCCTTGAGCAAGGCACCTAACCCCTTAACTGCTCCCTGGGCACCTTGGATAAGGACTGCCCACCGCTTCGGGCACAAATTCTCACAGCCTAGTGTGTTCACTAGTGTGTGTGTGTGTGTGTGTGTGTGTGTGTGTGTGTGTATGTGTGTGTGTGTGTGTGTGCGTGTGTGTGTGTGTGTGTGTGTGTGTGTGTTTCACTGCACAAATGGGATAAATGGGGAGGTCAAATTTCGTTGGGTGAAAAATCACATGGGCAAATGTTGGTGAATCTGAATCAGGTATATGATATATGTCATATAGGGATTTCACATAACTATTCTTGAATAGTTTCAATGGTGAGAACATCAAGAATGAGTAAGAACATTTCTGAACCATGCAAATGGAGGAATACTACAACAAGGAAACAAGGGGAACAACATTCTAGACTTTTAAGAACAATAACATTTGACCATTATATAGGTTAAATTGAACTAATCTGGTTAATTGATGTGGCTTACTAATATATTGGTTAACTAAAGCAATCTTTATTAGGTAACATTTTAGTCAATCATACATTAGTTGAAAATTAACCAAATCTAGATGGAACAAATAAAAATGATCTACTGATCCAAAATTGTTAGGTGGGTGTCTACCAGGAGATTTTAGAGGATTAATGAAGACATACTTTATGAAGATGCTGATTTCCTTTTCCAGCAGAACTTAGCACCTGCCCACAGTGCCAAAACTATTACCTAATGGTTTACTGACCATGACATTACTGTGTTTGATTGGCTAGTCAGCACATGAGCTGTAAGCTGATGAAATGGACAAAACGTGTAGAAACAAGAATGTGAAATGAAGTGGCTGGTTAGTACATCATTACTTTGCTGTGAGGAAGAAATCATTAATTAATCTTGAAATATTTAAAAGATTCATAAAAGCTCCTCCAAAATGTTCACATATAAAAACTATTTAAACTATATAAAAACTATTGAACCTTGTCCTCCAAATACAACTGTTGGCCTGTGGTTCTTGGCCTTATTTTTGGCTACATACATAGATTGTTCCTTGTCTCCTCATTTCTTTTCTTCTGGCAGATCATTGCTGAACAGAGTTCTGAGCATTCTGTGCAGTCTGGTGTCCTTGGAACCGTTATGACTATAATTTCTCAGAGCATTCTAAAAGTAGCTCAAACTACAGCTTCGACTTCTCATATAATAAGTAATAATATGTAATGGATGACCAGTTTAAATGTTTGCACATCACATAGGTGCATATCTAATGTACTTTCCAGCAGAATCTGTTTAATTGTCACTGGTAGGTAAAAATACAATGACACTGTAATACATCTCCATCACTGTGACTTCCACAGGAAACAGCAACAGGAACCAAGACAAATTTTTGATGTTTTTGTTCCAGTAAGCTGTCTTATGTCTTAGCTCACACACTGACAGGTTGGAATTGTCTGACAAGATGCATTCCTTTCTTCATCGCTCACCAAGACACACATACTCACCCAGGTCCATATTAAAAGTATATATCCTATGCTTTCTTGTAAAACATATTCAGTAACAATACTATAGGCTATAGCATTCAACTGATGACTAGTCAGTATTAACAGGCCCAATGTGTGCCAAGAAAACAGTCCCTACACCACCTGTACCACCTCCACCAGCATATACTGTTGTCACAAGACAGGTTGGGTTCCTGGATTCTTGCTGTTGTCACCATATTCTATTTCTGCAGTAGATATTGAGATTCAACTAACCAGGCTACAGTTTCCAGGTCTTCAGCTGGTGAGCCTGTGCTTTCTGCAGCTTCAAGCTTTTTTCTTGGTTGACAGAAGTGGAAACAGATGTGGTCTTCTGCTATTGCAGTCCATCAGCTTCAGGGTTTGATGTAGTGTGCATTCTGAGATGCTTTTCTGCTCACCAGTGTTGTGCCAAATTCGGCTGTGAGATGCATTCTTACTTATCAGTGGTATTCTGTTGCCTTTACTTTGGTCATTGTGACCAAAGGAACTTAAATACAATCCGTTCATGAATAAAGGAAATAAACCTTATACTGAGGTAAGATGACTGTGTGTGTTATCTAACGGTTAACTGTGATTCAGTTGTCGACATGATTCATTATATTACCTCGCTAGCAGCAACTAACAGATGACAAATGTTTACCGGTGGCAAGCTGCATAGCAATGCTGATACTGTAAACGATATTCACATAAGCTCACCTATGCAAATCTTTCATTTTTCATTGGCTGCTCCAAACATGGGGCCAGCATTAGTGTGCCCTGCAGCTCATTATTGAAAGCATGTTGCATATGCGCACAGTGTTTTCTACTTATCACTTGCTTAAACGAACGCTGATGGGCTGGCCCCATACCCTGTAATTAAATGAAGACTGCTGAAAGTACTGACCTCATGCTTCAAGTACAGGAATATTTTAAATGTATTGGGAACTACTGCTATTTTCATAAGTCAAGTACACAGTTTTAGAAAAAAATATTTAAATGAAAAAATATTTTAATAAAAATGATTGTCACACACTGCTCTACAGTGACATCTGGTGGGGCCGGGCCCCATCTGCCCCTAATATAGTGATGTCCCTGATTATAATACTTGAATTATGCAAAAGAAATGTGAAAAATAATTAGAATTTCTCTTTAAGACATTACTATTTCAGAACATGTTGTAAACATATAGGATGTTATAGTGTAAATATTGGAAATGCATCCTTTTGTATGCTCAATTTTACACACTCAAATACAAACTGTGAAAAACATAAAAATGGTGGATGAACATTTATTTCCAGAATCTCTAACATTAACCAGAGCATCATGTCATCAGGGGATAAAGATCAAAGCTTGATTAGTTCCAGTGATTTGTGATATGACTCACAGTCTAAGTGTGTGTGTGGTCCTTTCTATATCAATAACATTTCTTATGAAGCCACATATCATATTCTGTGACTTGCCAACAGACTGACCCAGATTTCAGGATTGCCACAATCTAATGGAATGTTTTTCATCAGACAAATCCCTCAGAGGGAGCATTCAAGCCTTAATTCAGTGTTAGCAGACCCTGCTTCACATTAACACTATGAAACTATCCAGAAGTATTTCCATACTTGCATGCTACTTTTATTCAGTACACATGACTACATGGTGTGGCTGACTGAAAAGGTAACTACTGATGCAGAACAACATAACCTAACAAGGTTCTGTGATTATTGCTGTCACACTATTTTTAAAAATGGCAAACAAAACTTTAGGCAAAAACAGGACACAATATACCCAAATAAGTGCTGCAGACCTGCAGAGGCATCTAGAGCCAGATATGTTGTTAAAAAACACCTGAACTCTCTAGGATGGCAGATATTCAGGACCAGGATTGGGTACCCCTGATATAAATAAACATAAACATAAATACAGTGAAAAAACATTCTCTCTTTCTCAGCTGGCACAAAGGTTTGGTTCCTAATCTTTTATGCACAATCGAGATATTATATAGATTTGTTAAATTCTACCAGAACCACACATCACACACCTCAGTGTGTTCTTTGAGTGTATACACAGTATTTTAATTTTAGTTTTTTTTTTTGTACGAATCAGATAAATAGATTGGCTTTTGTCCATTTTATATTGTCCATTGTATCAGCTCCACTTACTTTATAGGTGCACTTTGTCATTCTATGATTACACACTGTAGTTTATCTGTTTCTTTGCATATTTCGTAAGTCCCTTTCAATGGTCGACCACCATAGAGCAGGTGATATTTAAATGTTGGATCATTCTCAGAACAGCAGTGAAACTGATGTGGTGGTGATGTGTCAGTGTGTGTTAGTATGAATGGATCACACAGCAGAGCTGCTGGAGTTTTTAAAAACTGTGTCCACTTATTGTCCACTCAGTTGGGCCAACTTGTAGATGCAAAATCAGAGACAGTCGCTCATCTGCTGTAAATTTTGTGCTCATCTTTCATCAGTGATGCAATGTTGGCTGGATATTTTGTTTGGTGAACTACAAACCGGATTCCAAAAAAGTTGGGACACTAAACAAATTGTGAATAAAAACTGAATGCAATGATGTGGAGATGTCAACATCTAACATTTTATTCAGAATAGAACACAAATCACAGATCAAAAGTTGTATCATTTTAAGGGAAAAATATGTTGTTTCAAAATTTCATGGCGTCAACAAATCCCAAAAAAGTTGGGACAAGGACATTTTTACCACTGTATG
>BRDA01009024.1:1777-19588 GCA_036984385.1 Crenuchus spilurus
ATACAAAAATGAGATACTGTCATATACAAGATGAGATACTGACATATACAAAAATGAGATACTGTCATATACAAGATGAGATACTGACATATACAAAATGAGATACTGACATATACAAAAATGAAATACTGACATATACAAAATGAGATACTGTAAGTAGAACATATACTGTCATAGAGTAAAAACATATACTGTCATAGAGTAAAACATATACAGTCATAGAGTAAAACATAAACTGTCATAGAGTAAAAACATATACAGTCATAAAGTAGAACATATACCGTCATAGAGTAAAAACATATACAGTCATAGAGTAGAATATATAATGTCATAGAGTAAAACATATACAGTCATAGAGTAAAAACATTTACTCATAAAGTGGAAAAATACAGTCAAAGTAGAGCATATAATCATAGAATAGATTCCTATACTATATAATTATAATCATATAATAATAATAATAATAATAATAATAATAATAATAATAATAATAATAATATGTATATGTTTTTCTGTGGTCATTATTATTATTATTATTATTATTATTATTATTATTATTACCTAACATGTTATGAGAATGAGAGTACTGTGTTTCCTTTTGTAGAAACAAATCGTGTTTGGTGGGGAAGCATACATAAGGAGGGTTTTTTGCTTTGTCTAAGTAGGTTTACAGTCATGGGGCAATGCAGCATACTGAAATATGACCATCCTGTTCTTTATTTCCTAACACACTGATAAATCAACTCTCTAATAACAGACCAAAACCTGTGACTTTTCACTCCTGCTCTTACACCTTAAAAAAGATATCAGCCTGCTAGAAAAACAAGTTTCGTTGTGCAGAATGGCTCAAAGCTTAATTCACCACACGAGGGCGCATTAACAATGATATTTGTGAGTTTATACTGACCCCTTGTGCTAATGTTTTATAAATCATTTTGAAATCGTCAAACTGAATGGACTGAATAATTATATCTAATCAATGTTATCGATGACAAAAATGTACAATGACATTACAAGTATCAGAAAAATGAGCTGCTTGATTAGACAGTGAGACGTTTAACAAACCTGAAATTAGTGACCAAAACATCTGCAGGTATCCCAGACGTCTTTTTCTAGCATCCTCATGGCAGATCCATAAGTTTTCAGTCCCTGATGGCTGATTCTGGTCTAAATCTGACTGATATCTGCCAAACAGTGTAAGCAAGTGGACAAAATATTCCAGTAAGTTTATGCTCTTATTGGACTGCACTGTGGGTGTAGAAGCCAGATCATGACCCACATAGTGCACTATATAGAGAACAGGGAGCAATTTGAGATTAACCCCAGTGCTTTAAAGAGGCCCGACAGCCTAAACTCGTGTATTTCTATGGTTGCCAGGTTCGCAGTTTTCGCTCTAATTTGGGTTTGTTTGAAAAAGCGGTCCTTGGGGAAAGTTCTAGGTCCTTTTGGGCCAGTTTCATAATAATAATAATATAATGTCATAATATGACCAATGATAACATATAACAATGCTAATAATTATACAATTGTAAACTAATTGCTTCACAAAAAAATATTTATTTACTCACTGGTCACTTCAAACCTTGTACCTAGACTCATTGTCCATTTTATCAGCTCCACTGACCACAAAACAGGTTTTATTTAGGTGGTGGATCATTTTCAGCAATGCTGTGACAGTGATGTGGTGGTGGTGTGTTAGTGTGTGTTAAGAGAGGACCAGACACAGCAGAGCTCTGATGTTTTTAAACACCTGAGTGCCATTAATGTAGTGAAAATAGTGCACTAACCAAAACTATCCAGCTAACAGTGTCCTGTGAGTAGCAATGAGGATCAACACAAACTGTGCAGCAACAGATACAAGCTAGACCAGAGGTCACTAATAGGCGGACCGCGGTCACGGTCCGGGCCCAGACGTTGTCCAATGCGGACCCAAACCGATAAACTATTGAGAGCGATTTATTTTACTGGCAGAACGTTTCTTATGTTACATCCCGGGTTATGCGGCGCACTAAACTCACAGACCAATCGCGAGCGTAGTAACATCACCAAAGGCGCTTCTCAGCCAATCAGATCTGTGCAGATTCTGCGGCGCGCACACAGGCGAGCTACAAAACAGCAGTCAGCGACAGCGAAAACCGACCTTTCAACCAGGAATGGACCGAGGCGTATTTGTTTATTCTTCCCACAGGCAGTTTAAAACAAACATGTCTCATTTTCTGAGACGGTGAAGTGCCAATACGAAACAAAACACAACTTTTTTGAGCAAACATATCCACTTAAATCTGAACTGATGACGGAACATAAAAGATCTAATAGCCCAGTATGATCGGTTCACCAGAATCCTCACACATTCATTCACTGCCCAACAGCGTTATAATGAATGTATTAAATGGATACATGTCAAGCACTAGGACCAAGCCGAAAACAGCCACTCAAGCTGCAGCCTGTTTCCCTTTAGACCGCCCCCAAACCCATCGATTGGCTCTACCATTTCTTGCGCACATGTGATTGGATGTCCTGGCTGTCACTCCATCTGGTTGCAAGTTATTTAGGGTATTTAATTATAATTCAGTAAAGTCCAGTTAGAGAGGAAATTTCCTCAAGCCAAGGTTGAGACCATCATAATTTCTAACTTGTGTTATGATTCAGTGTCATATCCTGTATACTGAAGTAGTCTAGTAGTTTGACCCAAAGACCACAGAAGGGTTGACATTTCAACATAATCAACTCATCCAACGCTTCCAAACACAGACACATATTGAAACACCCAACATTTTAACAACAGGTGAAGAAACAGACTTCTTGCTAAATAGACCAATAAGGTAGGTGTGTCTTACAGAGTGTACAGTCATCTCTGCTGTGTCTTAGCCACTCATATCAGCACAACACACACTAACACACCACCATCACATCAGTGTCACTGCAGTGCTGAGAATGATCCACCACCCAAATAATACCTGCTCTGTAGTGGTCCTGACCATTGAAGAACAGGGTGAAAGGAGGCTAACCGTGTATACAGAGAAAAGGATGGACTACAGTCCATAATTGTAGAACTAAAAAGTGGTCAGTGTAGCTGATAAAATAGACAATGAGTGGTCAGTGAGTGTATAAATTTAATATAAAATCAAGAGCAAAGTAAGATTAACAGAAGATTTAAGAGTAGCACACTGGTAGTTATTTTGCCATCTATAGCTTGTTTTCAAACATCTCTGACACTTTAGGTTTTGAACTTTAACTTCTGAAGTGGGATACTTTAGACAGATTTTTAGACAATTGATATTATTGGGATCTGGCAACCCTGTGTCTTTCACATTTCACAGTCATAACTTTCCAGCATTTTTGTGATGTATTTTACAAACAGATTACATAAAAGTAAAAAGACTATTAAAGAAAAAAAAGAACATTTATTTTATGTATATACAATGAAAGACCATAAACAGAGTGTAACTAGTCTGGATGGACTTATTTAGCTGTTTGAGGTTGTATTTACTCCACCATCTCAGTGTGAAAACCATGATTCCACATAGACTAAAGCTCTGGTATATCTGGAGATTAGGCTGTTATGATCTGAAGAAAAAGTTGGTATTTTGTCTATTGTATTACATGAGCTACCCAAAGTATAGGTAACAGACATTATTTCAATAGATTTGTCAGTATAGCCAAACCTGGACAACATCATGCATACACATCTGGCCCAAATAGCACAATGATGGCCCAGAATCAGGCCAGTTCCATCTGCCTTTACACAGCTGAAAAGTACCATTAAACATAATGACAAATCTGACAAAATAGAAGAATAATAACTATTAACAGCTTAATAAATACAATATAAAAATAATACTTTTTATAAATATTAACTTTATAATAAATATTATTTTGCTTTTTTTTCTCAAAATTGTTATTTTTAATGCTGCTGTTCACGTGTGGAAACTGTATTATTTTCTATTTAGCCAGTAAATAAACTGAATAATAAAGATTTGGCTTCCAGCAGCCAGAACTCTCAGGATTCTGGTCAGTTATTCATTGCAGTCTGTGGGCCAGGTCTGTATGCTGGATGTGGCCCTGGTTTGGTCTGTATCAACAGTAGCTAGCTGGGATAGCCTGTCATGGTCAATGTTCAGTATGACTATATAAGAGAAAAGTTAAAAGCACAACTCTTTGTAAACGGTGAATGACGTGTCTATATGTGTAGACAGTGTCCATGAAAAGTCAATTTGTGTGATTTTCAAAGTGATAGGCATGATAGACATTATAACACTTTCACAGGCTACAGTTCATAATGTGAGGAAGCATAGTTGCAGGGTTTCATTTAAATCCCCACTGGGCAGCTTTAGCTTGACAGCAGATGCCAAAGAAGTGGCAGAAGAACTAACAGGTAGCTGAGCCCTCCGCTGAGCCTGACTGCACGCCCCGTCACATTGCAGTCATCTGAGTAGCAGCAGTACACCTTCACACCTGGAGCTCTATAGCCTTGACTGTTGGCTTGGCTACAGAATGATTTGTAGGAACAGGACTTCATCACTCCACCTGAGAAAAGACAACATGCACAGAGAACATTCCTAAAAACCTCATCAGTGTGAATGTGGTTGCAATTGAAGTTCTAATGTGATTTGTATACAACGAGATAGTGGACCCCCTACTACTGCTGAGCTGTAGCCAGACGGGACAGTCTGTCAACCACCATACCATGTTATCCAGTAAGCCCCTGATCTCTCCCTTTATATATATATATATCTGTCTGTCTCTCTCTCTCTTTCTCTCTCTCTCTCACACACACACACACACACACACACAAAAACAACTGCCGAGTTTCCCTCTTCATTACAATATACACTACTGGACAAAAGTTTTAGAACACCCCAATATTCCATTTTTTATTGATTTTTTTTCAGTTTAATGTCCCAGTAATGATTCTTTCTAAGAAACTTTCATCTTCCTTATAGTATCTCTCCAAATTTTGTTCACAGATTTCCAAACATATCTGCAATGAATCCCTGAATGCTCCTTTTCTCTCATGCAAATCATAAGTGGAGCAGCCATTTTTGTTGCACTGCAGTCATAAATGAACTAACATAACATGTTCAAACCTGCACAGCAGTTATTAGACAGTGACCAAGTACAGAACGGGTTGATAAGACATTGCAGCCAACAGAAGTTTTAATATAACTACAGTGTCAATCATTTTGGATCATTTTTGGACTCACCCTCGTATACACACAAATAGCACACAATACAACTCAGTGCCATTGAGATCTAAATAGTCATTATAAGTGTTTTAATGTGAAATGGAAAATTTTTGTGAAACACAAGCTCAGATTCCTGTACAGTACTGGTGGTAGAAACCGGTTGTTGTGATGTATAAAAGGCAAAATTTGTCATTTTATTTGCTATTCAAATTAACAAATGACCTTACATTCAAACATCCTGGTTAAGGACAAAACCTAACACAACACAGTGTTTCAGGCCTGTTTTATTCATTTCATGTTGTACTTACTGAAAGGTGACATGTAGAGGCACTAAACCATCACAATGTCTTGTTGTATCATCACCAATGTTAACAAGTCAGACTCAGGGCATTTTATTGATTTAATTATGAAGGTATTTTGAAACATATAAATGTCCGTTAATGAGAATGAAGAGATTTTAAACTCACTGCCGTGTCCTTTGACGACAGCACATGCATCTGAGTAGCTGGGACATGTTTTGGATCCCTGTCGATTGCAGTCCTCATCTGTTGACCCCATGCAGGTGTAACAGTGCAGTGCCCAACCTGGTCAGAGTCATAAGAGTTTACAATTAGACTTCATTCCACTATGGACTACTTCTGACTGTTAGAAAGGTTTTTTTAATTTTTTATCTGGTATTCACAAGTCATAGCCCTACATTCATACACAGCAGTGAAAACAAATGCAACCTGAATGAACTGCAGCTCAATACCTACCCGTGATAATTATGTCTCTGCAGTCATTGATTATTAGCAGACATAGAAATGAATGAATATTTTAATGCAAACATTTTGGCAAGTCTGGAGCATTTCTCAGGCCTTTGGTGTTCTTTAAAGCTGCAGTTAGAGTTGATCTGTGAGGTCAGTAGCAAAAGTAACTTTGCAAAGAGAAGAAAATCTTCAGTGCTCCAAGGCTGTTCTTAAAATATGTTTCAACTAAACCTGTTTGATGCGCTTTTGCCTTTTATATCCCAAATGTACTTTTCCCCCACAAATAACCTTTGAAGTTCAAGCCAAAGGGTTTAGAGACATTCTCTCCAAACCTGCCTAAGTGCAACATCTAATAAAAAAGCCCATTTAAGAGCTATTCTTGTTGTACAGAAAAATGTTTTGTGCAGAAATCTATTACATCTGTTTTCCCTAAAGACTGCCTTTCTTTGCTTTAAAGTTACTGACATTTTCAAAACATTGAACGTGCAGGACAGAGGAGTTCAGCAAACAGATAACTCTGGTTATTCTCTGGTATTTCAAATGTTTTCAAAGTGAAATGCTACCCTGGAGTTCACACCAGTCTTATATATCATAGCATCTTCCAATAGTCACCCTCTGCCGAGAATACTGACACAAGAGCTCTGATGCGCCAGGAGCCTGAGGTTTATTTTGATGTCTTGCTCATCAGGTTAGGACGCTTTAGATTCGCTCATCATAGCACTGATCGTTCGATAGAGGCAGAGGGCTACTCCCCTGTGTGTGCAGCCAGTTATCAGCTTATCGTTCCAGAGCCATTTGGCAAATATCACCACAGGCAATTTTGATGTGCTCTAGGTATGGAGTTTTCGCCGCACAGTTGGAGAGCCTCCAGTAGTGATTGCTTCATGTTGGAAGAAGCAGCAGATGAAAATTTCCTCAGAGATCTGACCTCAATTTACAGCTTACTGCACAGTTCTCTCCATGATATGTTATCATTTAGCTTAAATCAACATAAATATCCATTATGAGCTTAGATGGTGAGGCTGCAAGCTAGCTGATTATATAAGTGCTGAAGTGTACGGTAAGCGCTGAACATGAAAAACTTTTATTAGCCTGTAATAAGACTGAGGAAAACCAAAGGAAAAGCATCCATGCATCCTGGTCAGGGTTGGTGTGAGTCCCCTAAACCCTCACCAGGCACAGGGTAGAGCATTACACTGTCTTAGCTAAACCCAGGACAGGGAGTCAATTCATAACTGGGCACACTCACACACACACACACACACACACACACACACACACACACACACACCAGGACAATTTAGAGTACCAAATTCTTGGAAGCTTCATATGTCTTTAATCTAATGGCAGCTAAGGTAATTGACAGTAAATGCAGTTTATAAAATACCTGAAGTATATAAATATTGGGGGTTTTTCTCCATTCTGGAGTCCAGTGGTCCATAAATGATCTTATTTGCACTAGTCATGCAGCTCATTGTGGTATGAATATGTTTTGGTAATGGGTTCATTTATTGTAATAAGTGCATTAAGACTGTCCAAAAGCAAAAGTGATCTCAAGTACTATATTACCACATCAAAAAATTAGAATATCGTGAAAAAGATTCATTTGTGTTCAAAATGTAATTAGAAAAGGTAAACATTCATGTTTTATATGACATTTAAAATATTTTATAGTTTTTATGTTGTAATTATAACAACTCATGGAAATCAAAAATTCAGATGATTTTGTATAAATTACTATGTAAACAGTAGCAACATTAAAACAAAAAAGGCTTGAAATGTCACTGTACATGTAATTAATCTAAAATATATTATAGATTACATTTTTTGATAAATTATGAACATACATTTTTACATGATTTTCTCATTTTTTGGAGAAACATTAGTAAAGGAGATGCACTTACTATTTTTGAAATACTTCTGACAAACTGCACAGATTGAAGAAGAACAGGTCTACTTGAGCCCAAACACCAGATGGAGGTCTAGACTGAAAAGCTTATAAGGCTGAGTGCTCACTGTACCACATGTTGCAGATACTGTATAAAGGAACAAAAGTGGTAGAGAAATCTAGAGAGTGCAGAAGAGGAAAGAAAAGGTTACTCACTGTGAGCCGCAAGCAGGACAAGGGAAAGGCCAAGCAACAGGCAGCACTGGACAGCTCTCATGTTGCTGGTTGTCTTTGGCCGGCACTTGGATTGCACAATGAAAAGCAGGTTGTTTGCTTCTACTCTGAGCTTAAGCCAGGCTATCAGAGAGCTAATACCCCAGCAGAAGCGAACAGAGGAAGATTACAGGCTTGTCCACTGAGGCCCTAAGACAGGAGTGGTGCTTCTTCGACTAGATTAATCAGGACAGAGGAACCAATTATCTCTCCCTCCCAGTAGTGACCATTTAAAATCTTTCACGCAGCCATCCTACGTAGCAGTTACAAAGCTCAGCATGTATCAGTGCTGTGCCTTTAAATGAAGATTTGCACCAAAGGAGCAACAAAAATCAAGTAAATTGTGAAGGGAACCCATGATAATGTGGTAACCAAGATAGTGCTTTTGTTGAAATAACTTTTGTTCAAATAAAATAATTATTTGAAGTTTGTTTGAAAAACAGACATGCTCCAAAATTATAACTTTACAAGAGAAGAAAAAAACGGACTTTACTTTGAATGGAAATCAATGGAACCAGATGTTTTTCTAAGTAATGTTGGGCCATTTCTTTTAGCCCAGTCTTCATAAAATTTACACATAATGTAAAGAGCAATAATTGTTTTCAAATTCTGTCAGAAACTGAAAAATGACCAAAAAAAAATTAGATAATTTGTAAGATAGTAAATGCCACAAAAATGTGATAAAATTGCATTTTCTTCTAAACTTAACAATGTCAAATCAGTAAAGTCAGTGATGCCAAAATATTAGTCAATAAAATTTAAGGGAATGTGTATAAAACTTTGGCTACATTTATGCAATAATTTTCTGTTTACAGCAAATGTTTTCAAAATGATGTTAATGGAACATTTGAATAACATTACATGACTAAAGTACCCACAATGTTCAAATGTAAAATACATATTATTATTGGGACAACAGTAAGTCAAATGGTCATTTCATTCAGAGAATAATCTTCCCACAACCAAAACTGTACATTACCCTGTTAGTTGTGATGCATAGTTGAAGTATTCTTTTAACTGTTGGAATGAGGTTTTTGTACTACAGAATAAAGCTTCCTAAAAGCTTCCTCACACATTAAAGCCAAAAAAAATAATGGAAACTTTACGTTATCTGAAAGTTTCACACATTTTAATTCAATCAAAGGTTGTCCTAAAGATAATGGGCCTCATTCTTATTTATATTATTTTTTTATTTGTAATTACAGTTAATGAGGTTTCTTTAATTATATGTGGTTTAAATTATTTTAATATTTAAGAAAAAATGCAAGAAAAAAAAAACATTGGGCCCATTATTAGGAACAATTTAAGTGCTGGTCTCCTAAGATTTTGGGTTTAATGATTTATTATACCATTATAAAGCACAATTAATACATTAAAATGGAGGAAATAATGTTAGAAAAAAATACTGCTATTGCCTTTACAGCAAAGAATATTGGCTTTGATCCAGGATTGGCTGCCCTTTTCCATATGCTTGGCATGATAAACAGAGACAATCCTGCTTCAAAACGCTTGTGAGAACAAAGCAAGGCCAGACAGTAATTCATACATGAGTCAGAATTTGATTGAAGGCCAAATGAGTCAAATGGAACTGAGTCATCGCTTACAGTATGACACCTGCCGATTTCTCACAGGCTCTCACATACAGACTATTTCTGTCTCTGAGTGTCAGTGGCACTAATATTGGCTGCCAGATCTGACAATAGGCATCTTTTCGGATAAAGAGACACATCCACAGAAACAGCAGGATTGAATAACTGTGAGACACTCATTTGCACCTTGATAAGTGCTGTAATTTTTGCAGCAAATAATATTTTACAACTGAATCATTTCCACTGTGGTGTCAATGGGTTTGTGTAGGAGCAAAACAGAAAGGAGCAGCAGTGTTTATTGCCATCTTTTATTGCACGTTGTAAGCAGGTGCTGTATAACTGAGTAGATTTCCTCTTTAGAGAAACTTCTACTGCGCAACATCAACCAAAGCAGGACTGAGACAAACCCATCCAAAGTGAATTAGCTACCTCAGGAACAGAGACAGAAGATATTATGTTCATTAACATTTCAAAATAAAAAGTCAAATAAAATCGCACATGATTTGGCTAAGAGGCAAATAAAACAAACAGTATCTACAAAAAAGATACACAAAGGAAGCCGTTTAAACAGTATCAAAAAACTGCAGATGTGCTCCTTTACTATATTCAGCTCATATCCACAGAAAAAAGGAAGTTTTGATTCTATCACATGCTTTTTTTAAAACAATAATTTCATTAATCATATATATATATATATAGATATTATCTTACTTATCGTCACTTGTGTTTTCAAGTTCAAAGAGGACACAGGAATTAGTTTAACAGTCAGCTCCATCAGTGGTTGTCATGGCAACATAGCAGTTAACTTCATCCTCACCTCACACGCGCACACACACACTCTCAGACATACACACTCTCGTGAAATAGCTTTACTGATGGGGAGTACATCTCTAAAAACTTCCACAAGACCCCTGTTACAGGTAAGTTGGTGCACATTAAAACATCGAAACGTACAGTAAGTAATTACAGTGGAGTCCAGAGTGTTCTCCACGTCATCCAGGGAGTCCAGTTTCATGAAGAACATCAGTAGTGTTGAAGATCTGAATGCAGTCTTTGATACTGTCCAGCACTCATGAGGACAGATTCCAGAACCAGTCTGTACACTCTATTTCCTGTCGAGTCCTACAGAGGTGGACAGAGTTCAGAAGACGGGTGGCTAGCTCTTCCCCATTTTGGCAATCAGCTCGTCGCAGATCTTAGTCAATTCCTCGATCTCTTTGTTCTGTGAGAAGAAAGTTTTTACATTAACTTATTTCAAATAAAATCTTTGAATATTTATGAAGTTACACACCCCATACAACTGCAGTGCTCCATGCACAGCACACTGTCCATGTGAGTGGAGCACCGCCACTGTCAGTATGGCTTACAGCTCATAACTTGTCTGGCCAATCAAGCACAGTAATATGATCAGTAAAGAATTTGGTAGTAGTTTTGGCACTGTGGACATCCTGCTGGCAAAAGGAAATGGGCATCTCCAAGCATGAATTGCTCTAAAATGTCCTGTAAGATGACTCTGTTGACTTTGGACTTGATTAAACATGATGGACCAACACCATGAGAGGACATGGCACCTTCATAGACTGTTGAAACTTCACACTGGACTTCAGACACCTTAGATTATGTGGCTCTCCACAATGATTTACAAATGAAACACAAAAGTGACTTTCATCTGAAAAGAGGACTTTGGAGCACTGAGTAACAGTCCAGTTCTTTTTCTCTTTAGTGCAGGTAACACACTTCTGATGTTAGTATATCATATATTAGTATATTATAATATTATATATTATATATTCAGGAGTGTTGATATTAGTATTAGCATTTATACTGTTTGAATAGTCATTTACTCAAACTTAAAATGAGCTATATGCCGTACTTAATAACATTAAAACAAAAAAAAAAAAAACTTGGGCCCAGAGTGGCTCAACAGACTAAGTCACTGACACTATGATCCGAGGAACGCAAGTCTGAATCCCGGTCATGCTACTTGGAGCTTTACACTGTTTTACACACTTTACCACTACTAGTGTCCTTTGGCTCAGACGTCTGCCAGCCGATCCATCAGAACCGGGGATTCTGAGCTTTCCTCCAAGCACGACAGGCTGCCCAGTGATGATGTATTGGCAGCAATTCGAAAAGAGGTGGCTGACTTCACATGCATTGGAGGAGTCCTGTGCTAGTCTTCACCCTCCTAGTCAGGGGCACTACAAATGATTGTGAGCATCCTAGTAGATGGGTGGGTCGATTGGCTACCATTACTTTGAGGAAATATTTGGGTTAAAAAAAAAGGCTTGAAACATGTCACTTGTAATTTTTTGTTACTTTTTGAATGAAATTCTGAACAAAAATTAACATTTTCATATTTTTTCCTGATGCAGAACTGTACTGTGTGTTTGTCAAAATTGACTGACATGAGCAGATTGGAGTCAAACCTTTTGATCCAGTGTGCGTTCTAGTGAATCCACCTTCATCTGTTCTTTCCTCAGACTGGCCTGGTAAGCTGCCTGCTCTTGCTTAGCTTTGGAACGCACTTGAGCGATTTCTGCATTGGCCCTGTAGGATGCCACAGACAGCTTTGCAGTCAGCCACTGTCACATCATATTATCCATTTAACAAAACACTTCATTTACTCTCTGACCTTTCTGCCATTGCATGCTGGCCTTAAGCAAATCAAAATATGCAGAAAGCAGCACTTAAACACCAAGGACGCTCAGTGTACTGCACTTACTTATCCAATTTCTCCTCAGCATGGATTTTTAGAGCCTGGTAGCGCTGCTCCTCCTTCCGCACCCGAGACAGATACTCCTGTGCACACTTTTTTAGCACCTCCTCATTCTGTAATGTAAAATTTGAATAGACAATGAGACACAAGTACCTTAAAAATCTCTCTGAAATTGACCTCACACACCTGTTTCTGTGAACTATTGCCAAACTTTGCAACCACTGCTATAAAGAATGCTATTGATCCTAGCAGCACAGTGGCTCCTACCCCACCGTACATATAGGAATACTGAGCTGACAATGTCATGGTGTTGCTTGCTAGGTATGTATGTATGTACTGTACCTTGCGGAAGCCTTCAAGAACATCTTTCATTTTCTCGTAGCGCCGGAACAGATCTGCCAAAGACTTCTCAACTGAGTTAAGGTCTGCCAGGGCCTGGTCCTTCTCCAGAATCAGCTGCTGGATGGTATGATGGGACAAAGACTTCTCCCTCTGCTCATCCTCTAACATACGCACACAGATGCAAAATGATGAGATCTTAAATAATGTAAATAAATAAAAGTACTCTCATAATACACTCCGTTATAACAAATGTTGTAAAATATTGTGTATATATGTAAATAGTTCAATATTACAAGCATACATTGTTACAAATTCCATTGACAAATCTCCTGAGTAGACAAATGGGAGGCTCACAGGAGAAGCACTATTAATGAACACAGTATATGATATGCATTAGATCACTAATGATGATCACTAATATTTGATGATGTTTGGTTTAACTGCGGCTCTCCTGTAAAGCATGCAGACAAGACAGACACTACATAATGAGAAATCAAAGAGACAAAGTGTGAGAGATGAGACCAGCACAGAAGATCAACTGACTTGCTAAAGAGAATTTTACAGAAACACTGCTGACACTTTTACAACTCCTGCTGCAACCTGCTTAACCGTAAAAAGGAGTGAGTGAGTGAGTGAGTGAGTGAGTGAGTGAGTGAGTGAGTGAGTGAGTGAGTGAGTGAGTGAGTGAGTGAGTGAGTGCATACTGAAATGTTTAATATAAGTAATATCATTCAGATTGGTCTGATATGTAGAGAAACTTGTGTCAGTTTTACTGCCTATAAACCAGACATTTGAAGCAGTTATTTGTCCCTAAGTTGGTAATAAATATACTTTCCAATGCCAAAAAAGAAGTGTTTTAGCAGTTCTGAGATATTAGGTTTAAAATATAGTTATAATAAATTTATGGTGGTCATTTAGGACATTGAGAGAAAAAAAATGGTGCTAATAAAACTTATTTTTCATTACTTTACCATTAACATACTAGTGCATGTACAAAATATGATTATTGTAAAAAAAGGGTCATGTGTGTTAATACTTTAATTTAAAAGCTCAATAATTTTGTATATATTACATGTAAAATTACACAAATGTTTTTTTTTTATTGTTTTTGTTTTAATGTTGATAGAGTTTGAATAATAATTTACTCAAATGTGAAATTAAATATTCTAATAATTTAAAATAAAAAAACTAATAAAAAATAATTTAAGATTTAAAAAAAAAAAAGGCTTGACTTATTAATTTAATTAAATTCATACTAGTGCATGTACAAAATTTGATTATTGTAAAAAAAGGGTCATGTGTGTTAATACTTTAATTTAAAAGCTCAATAATTTTGTATATATTACATGTAAAATTACACAAAATTTTTTTTAATTGTTTTTGTTTTAATGTTGATAGAGTTTGAATAATAATTTACTCAAATGTGAAATTAAATATTCTAATAATTTAAAATAAAAAAAACTAATAAAAAATAATTTAAGATTTAAAAAAAAAGGCTTGACCTATTAATTAAATTAAATTCATTAAATTAACTTTTCCATAATTTCATTCTTTGACATGCACTAGCACATATAAAACTTCACTTGTCATATTTGTGCTGTAGACATGTAGCCCCTTCTTCCCATCACCACCACTATAAAGAAATATCTTTCTCTACAATTTACCAATTTACATCAAAATATCCTGAATGACCTTCACATCTCAACTTTGAAAAATGTGTTGAGTTAGCCTTTGAGTTTCCACTTTTCTGACAACTTCACAGAAAACAAAAAGAACAACCTCAGAATGGACTACCTTGTTCTTTAAAGTCAAAATACTTTGTTTTTGTTAATCACAAGCTGCTAAGTTTTATTAAAGCTTCATAGGGACACATTTCTTTTCACTTCCGGGAAATGTGATTAGTAATATCTTGGATTTGAGAGAGCTGGAACAGCAAGTAAGAAAAGGAAAAAGATGCAGAAATGAAAGATGAAGGAGATGAGGGAGGACAGAGTGACTCTGCCTCCTTCTGTCTACCAGATGTGTGCAGACGCAACACAAACAAACAAACAGAAGAGTCCTTGTTACTTACCTGGCATGCCTGATTGGTTTATCAGATATTTATGGGCAAAGGAGGGAGCAAAACAGAAAGAAGGGACTGTGTTAAGTCAAGCGAGCAAGGAGGGATACGTGGGAGAATAGTGTTACAGATATAAAAAAGTCCTCTTTCCATCAAAGTAGCACAAGAAAAAAAGCTCAAAAAAGGAATTAAGATCACTGAAAGGATTTGAGAGCAAATGAAGGAAAATTAAAAAATTAAAAAGAAAGAATATGCAAAAAAGAGGATGCAGAGAAGATAAAAGAAGAAGTGAGGCTGAGTTGAGTATGAAATGGAATAACAAGGCAAGAACTGTGACATTTTACAAAGGTGAATAGGATTCTTAAGGTACAAAGATAACTGAGGTTAAAGAGAGTTTAGGGTTAAAATAAATGGAATTTTCCAAAACCTCAACATATATGTGAGGGTTTTGGCAAAGAGCACTGAGCAAAGGAGTGTTACATTTTCAGTTGGTGTTTTAAAGTGGTGATGCAAGGGACATATTTCAGTTTCATGATATGGTGAATGCAAGACAAGTGGAAATGAATCAAAGGGAGACTGAGGGCTTGAAAGCTTGTGCTTGTAACTGACCAGTGGCTGAGTCCGGGCGCACGCAAGGTTTTTCTGTAAATTGAATAAAATAAAGTGGTAGGTGAATGTGTATAGACTTGTCACGACTAAGGGAAGGGTTTGTGGGATTCTGATCTTGTTTGGATAGGGTATCTGTGTAAACCAGAACAGCTGAACTGCCATATAAACAGAAAGGCCTGAAACTGCACAGCTGTATTGAAATATTTTTCAAGCGATCAGTACTCACCTATCATTTGTGCAATGGTCTTCTCATACTCTGAAACAATCCTCCTAAAGACAAGACATGAAAGAACTTGTTAAAAGGAAACATATTGAACTGTTTTGTTTAACAGGGTAGATGAAATGCAGGCATGAAATCAGTAGTGCAGGCAGTGCAATCACACTATTGTAGACAGAGTCTATGGCAAATGGGACCCTGAACCCCATAAAGTCAAGCGTATCATATCTGATAAAAAAAAAAAAATCTTAGCAAGAAAAATGAGAATATATTAAGGCAATAAATCTATTTTTTTCTCTGCCAAGATTTTTTGTCTTTAAAAGCACTGCAAGTGTAAGATTATTTTGCTTATTTTAAGAAATCTTACTAAGCAAAAATGTTTACTTAATATAAGGATTTATGTCTAGTTTTATAAAAAAAATGTCTAGTTTTTGTGAGGTGCTTTTTGCAATGAACAACATGCTGTGAGCAACAGATTCTGGATGTATCAAACATGATACAAAACAAAACTTACATATGCACTGTGTTCTTTAATTTTAATTTTCTTTTTTTAATAATTGGTAAATTGTTTATTACTTACAGCGTTAACATCTTTTTTTTTTAACTATGAGAATAATGGACTTTAATATCAACCAACAGAAAACCTGCTGAGATATAGTATAAACAAACGGGTCATTATCACTGGGATGGTGCATTAAAGGAGTCCATAACTTGATACTGTATCACTGGCTGGGTGTATTCTTTTTCTCAAATATGTGATTGGAACTGGGCTAAGACATTTTTGTTCTAAAAACAAGGCTGTAACATTCTGTCTTGGTTGTTAGAATGTTATTCCTTGAACTTTAAACGTTTCCAAAATGTTCCAAAAATTCAGTTCCCTTAATGTTTCCAGAACACTCTCCCAAATTGGGAGAATGTTCCCCAACTGCCCAGCCCTCCAAATGAGCATTAACTCACACAATATTAATCAAAGTTCTATAAACGTTCCCTGGTAGCTGGGAAAGTGCCTTATAGTGCAGAGTAAGATCTTCTCTGTCCTGCAGTTTCACTGGGAGAGGCTGTGGTTCTGTTTGGTGGCCTGCTGTTTGCTAGGAAAGGTCTAAGGCAGGACTGCTTCTGGATTAAACAGGTTGACAGCCCAGTAAGCAGATGGATTAACAATGCTTCCCCTTAGCTTCTTAGACCTTCCTTATCCCGAGGCCAATCAGTCTAATGAGGTAAGCTCCTGTCTTATCTACACTAGCAGAACAGCGTCCAGCTGGCCCTTAGCCCCTCCCTTAGCCTCTATGCCATGTCTGGCTAGAGAAAGGGGCTCAAAGGGGGCCCACTGTGCTGGGACCAATAAGTCATATCTTTCCAATCATGCCAAAATGTGCCAGAGCCAAAATTAGAGTCTGAGTCACCTCCTTTCTTACAAAAGTGTCAAATGTCAACTGACAGTAATATCATCACTGACATTTCTAAGAGTACCGGTTGGCATTATATTCTCAAAATATACTATCACACCTGTTAAATCCAGTTCTATGTCATGTCCTAATGAGCAATGATGTGGTGTGCACGTCCACCCTTTACTTTATTTCTACAGGTTCCTTCTCTGTCTCTGGCACTTTTGACACTTAGGACCTGTTTAATTGGCTTCATCGTCAGGTCTGAACTTTAGGAAAAGGTTGGAGAGAGATAAGCAGATAGACAGCGCCATGGAGGCTGACGTGTGAGTGAGCAGATTACTGACACAGTAGGATGTAATGGAGCATACAAAGTAAGATCAAAACCCATTCTTCATAAAGCTAAATAAAACTAATGTATGTCCAAATGTTTGTGGACAGCCGCTCTAATGACTGCATTCAGCTACTTTAAGTTGTATCCATTGCTGACACAGATGCACACAGCTTTTCTAGTCCCTGTAAAGAAGTACTGCCAATAGGACCTTCTGCAGAAGAAAAACATGATGCCAGGTGTGGGCTAGAGGGATGTCAAGCTCCCCAGCATTGAGCTGTGGAGCTGTGTTTTCTCAAATTATTGTGCTCGATTAAACACTTCTGGGGATGAGTTGGGGATGAGGTGGTGGTGATCATCCAACATCCTGACCTGACTAATGCTCAAATCTTCACAGCTATGCTCCAAAATCTACAAACCGGATTCCAAAAAAGTTGGGACACTAAACAAATTGTGAATAAAAA
>BRDA01009024.1:19688-42301 GCA_036984385.1 Crenuchus spilurus
TATAATGTAATTTTATTTATTTTTTTATTTTTTGACAACATTACCCCCAATGTAGTGGTAGCCAATAGACCCACCCATTTGCCAATCACTTGTAATATCCCTGACTCTAGGAGGGTGAAGACTGGCACAGGCCTCCTCGAATGCATGTGAAGTCAAGCCACCTCCTCTTTTCAAACTGCTGCAGATATAACGCTGCTGGGCAGCAAGTCACACACAGGGGAAAGCGCAGGATCCCCAGCTCTGATGGATCGGCTGGCAGATGCCTGAGCTAGCAAACATTGCCTGGTAGTAGTGGCAACGGTGACTTAGTGGTTAGCACGTTTGCCTCCCAGCACTAAGGTCTTGGGTTCGAGTCCCCATCTGAGCAGAGTTTCCCCATGACCAGGGACTCCTCCCACATTCCAAAAACATGGAGATCAGGTGAATTGGCTACTCTGAAAGTACCCTAGTATGTATGTCTGTGTAGGAATGTATGTATGTATATATGCCCAGATATGGTTGGCATTCTGTCCTGGGTGATCCCCCTAGTGCTCGATGCAGTCCTCCAGGTGGACGGTTGCTTCTGGTTGAGAGTACGCTGTGCGCGACTGGCTGCCGCTTCTCGCCGGAGTATGTGAAGTGTGTCAATTCTAAAGCGTCCTTGAGTGTCTAGAAAGGCGCTATATAAGTGTAATGTCTATGTATGTATGTAGTAGTGATGGGGAGAGAGCGCCATCTACCCATTCAGAGAGAACACAGCCAATTTTGTGGCCCCAATACATTTTGTTTTGATTACGAATACAAAGCAGCAACTGAGTGCAGACTTACTTCATCTCCTGCAGTTCCTGTTGACTCTCTTCATACTTTCTCTGCCATTCCAGTACTTCTTTTTCCTTGGAAACAATCTGACAATGAAAGCAAGTGGACAGCACTTTAAATTAAACTAAATCTAAACATGTGGTTAATTTACCTTTTTAGGTCATTTTATGTTAACATAGAAAATGCAATATTATGTACCTCTTCTCTAGCTATCCCCAGTGAGTGGTCCAGGTCCCGGGGTAGGTAGGGGCTTTCTGTTTCGCTGTATCCTGTCCGGGAGTATATGGAGCTTTTGGATACTCCACTGTCCCCAGGAGAAGCCACATCTCTCTGCTGTGTGTAAAGATGAGGGGTTGTGGGAGATAGAAAAGACACATCAGAGTGTCTATTTAGTCAAGTGTCTGCATCCTCAATCGCATGAAACATACAAAAAACCCATACATTCATACTAGAGGGATTCTGAACCAAGCCACAAGGCAGCACATCATCTACAGGTTCTACACAGCAAAGCCACAATGCCAATGAGAGCAGGCTCTTCGCTGGGCTTAAAAGCTTGGCGCAGTTGGGATGAGGCTTCAGTTTGTGATTGGCCAACCACACACAGCTGAGAAGCTGCGATGGGCCAGCAATGCCCAAAGCGAGATGGTTGTGAGCATCTGCTCATCTTGAAAGAGCACAGCTGTGATTGGGTCCAGGCCAGGGAGGGAGGGGACTCGAGGAAGGCTCAAAGAATGACCCGTGTGTTAGTCACATGCTGGGACTACATCACAGTTAAAGGAGCACTATGTATTCAGAGGTTTTAATCAGGATGATGTGCCAAAAATAAGCAAACAGGTTAAAACCTTAATCAAAGATATATATATAAAAAAATTAAGGAATAAAACAATGTTTTTAGCCTCTTTATTAACTACATCTGACACATACCATCAGTTACCATGGACAGTCATTTCCCTGTATATATTGTACTTATAACAGAAGCCAACAGGTTTACTACATGCAGGGAAATGCATAACTGTTATTGGTAGCCAATCGTGTGCCACAAAAGTAGCAGCCAGATATCAGACTAAAAAACACTGGAGTATCCCTTTAATGAAGGAACTACAAAGATAACTTCAGCAACAATCAATAACCTCAACAAAATCAGTCCAGACAAGTCAGGAACTAACTCTGGAGATTCACTGTCAACCTGATCCATAAACCTTCACTGCAAAAAGACATTAAAGAAGCTATGATGTACGTATACAAATAATCAGATTACTTAGATATCACCATCAAATTCAAATGATAATGGACATCCCTTCTAACAAACGCATTCATCTACTTTAAGTTACATCCACTGCTCACAGAGACGTACAAATGCACACACACAGCTTGTCTAGTCCTGTAAAGAAGCACTGCCAATAGACTATGACTCTGGAGCAGATAAACATGAATGTATTAGCACCATGTCTAATGCCAGGCAAAGGTTAGAGGAGTTGGGGAGTTGAGGGATGAGGTGGGGTGCTGATCATCCAACATCCTGACCTCACTAACGCACTTGTTGCTAAATGCAATCAAATCCTCACAGCAATTACTTCAGTTACTCCAACAAAAGCAGAAAAAATACTTTTTTAGTATAGTTGATTTTAGAGCAGGTGTCCCAATAGTTTTGTTCATATATTGCGCATCACTTTTTTAAACCACCAGTGAAAGTAAATGAAAACAGCAGCATATTTGTTTCCAAAAGAAAATTATTTCATGCTGAAAAGAAAAGCCTTTCACAACATGAATCTGAGCAGTTTCTCAGAGGGCTGTCCTTTGACCTCCAAATTATCCACAGTCTTAAAGGGAGACGCAGTAATGTGGTAATTATGGAGGTTTTATAGCACCTAGACCAACCTGATGACTGGAGCAGATTAAATCATAATAACAGATAAATTAGGAGTTAAGTTTTTTAAGCAAATACACAATGCTTGGGCTGTAATGTTGGGTCTGAATATAACATTTAAAATAATGCTATTACTCGGTCATGGAAGTCTGCTGTTGTTGTGAAGAGAAGTGAATTTTAATTCTCCAATGTCTTTAAAATGCACTGAAGTTCTTTATAAACAGTGGACAGCCTATCTGGACAACTCTACTCCATGAAGCTTTAGACAAAATACGTATGCAAAATGATGAGTAGATGAGTAATGTTGACCACGGAGGTAAAGTTAGGAGTTAAGACTGGAAACATACTTAAAGCCTTAATCTGGAGCTCATGGGAGGGGCAGTACCAGCATAAGTATTATTCCTTACAAAAGCTGATCTAATAAAACCTTTGAAATTACAAACAAACTCATGTTACACCATAAATGCTACAGTTAAGAGCTCAATTTGTAATCTAAGTGTCTTCATTACATATTTATCTTGTCTGAATACCTAAGTGAACAGTCTACATATATATGCACTTTATAATTATTTATTTGAGCTGTGTTCAATTTTCAGACTCTATGGAAGTCAAATTCCACCACTTAAAAAAGTCAGTTATAATTATGAGATTCAAAGTCATAATAATGAGATAGTTATGTCTATGAGATTTATGAGTCATTTATATGTCATTATTATGATTAATCTCAAAATCATTACTTCACATGTCAATTAAATATAATTGACTTGCTGTATTGAATCATTATGACTTTGTATTTCATTATTAAGACTTTATATCATTATTATGACTTTATATCTCATTATTATGACTTTATATCATTATGGCTTTGTGTCTCATTTTTATTACTTTGAATCTCATTATGGCCTTGTATATAATTACTATGACTTTGAATCTCACTATTATGATTTTTTATCTCATTATTATGACTTTGTATCTCATTATTATGACTTTGAATCTCATTATTATAACTTTGTATCTAATTTTTATGACTTTGTATCTCAAAATCATGACTTTGTATCTCATAACTATGATTTTGTATCTCATTATTATGACTTTGAATCTTGCTATTATAACTTTGAATCTCATTATTGTAACTTTGAATCTCCTTATTATGACTTTGAACATCACTATTATGATTTACTGTATGACATTTTTTCAAGTGATGGAAACAAGCTTTCACATGAATGTGTTTTACTAGACTGAATTTAATAATGCTTGCATATTGGCATGCTAGCTATCTCAGTTGACTCTACTAGCCTAGCTTGTTTGAACTAGCCAACTACGATGTAACTATTCTGTTGCTGGAAATGATTGCTGATTTAATCATTGTCTAGTGAGTGACTCTAAAAGCTGTTTTATAAGGTTCTATTTTGAATAAAATACTGCCTACCTTCAGTACACAACTGTGCATAGGAAGTAGGCACAAGGCAGGTCACTATGTATTGAGACTCAATAGTTGTATAAATTAAACTGTATTATGTACTTTCATTTGCCCACCATTAAACCTCATGATGACACTTAATCGCAACAAACAATGTGTCTAGAAGCAAATTTATAAACCACTAGTTACTACAGCATTGTTAAAAGTGGATGTTCATAGTTCTTTGTCTGTATATGGCATGGGGGACTAGATGCGGTACCTGTACAAACTGGGGTGTTCTTCGACAGAGTTTTACTTCTGTCTGAGCAGACCTGCCTGCAGACTTCTAGGAAAATAACCAGATCATTTTAGAGAAAATGAAACACAATGTAATAACATAGCACAGAAGGAACCAAGCCTGCCATGTTTGAATTAGAAATATGGTGGGATGTCGGTATGATGTGTCAAAAGGACTGTTAATTTATTGTGGTTTAAAATGCAAGACACTGTAATCAGTGAACAAGTTCTTAAACACACCTTTCATGACAGATGGGTATCATATTTAGAGGAATACTTCAGTGTTTTTAACCTAATTCATATTAGTATCATATGGTTGATAAACCTGGACATTTTTATGCAATTTCTTGTGCTTTATGATTATAAAACTTGAGCTCATATTTAATTGCCACTTAAATAAATGAGATTAAATGAATTTAATGGTCTATTGACAAGCATAAAGTGGCTAAATTAACCGATAAGCTCTAATATGTACTGTCTGTCCATACTCAGTAGCTCTAAACAGACCACGAACACAACCTGAGCTCAAATAAACAAACATTACTGACCACTACCCTCTAGCAGCGAGCTCAACACTTTCATGACATCAACAGTTAGTGTTTCTTTTCATAAGAGCTTCTCTGTCTTTTATTTTCATTTATTTACCTCAATATAACTGATGAAATCCACCTTTGTTTTCTTGCCAAATAAACATGTGATTAAAATCTTTAATCTGAAGAATGCTATCACCATGCAAGAAACCTTTTAATTGTGCAAAGGGTTCTTGGAATGTTCATGGTTCTATATATGACCATTTTCTTTACTGAAGAACCATATTTTTTGAAGAAGAAGCACTCTTTATTAATCCCCTTAGGGAAATTCTTATCTGCATTTTTCCCACCTGTGCAGTGAATACACACATACACACACTAGTAAGCACAGCACACACACTAGTGAGCAGTGAGCCTACACATATCTGGAGCAATGGGACAGTGCCCGGGAAGCAATTGGGGCTTAGGTGCCTTGCTCAAGGGCGCTTCAGCTGAGAATGTATTTTTCAACTGGTTCTGGTGCTCAAACTAGCAACTTTATGGTCCCAAAGCTGCTTTTCTTACCTTTATTTGCCCTAAAAATTATTTTGATTATCTAAAATAATCACAATAAGGCGATTACGGAATAACTGTGGCAGCCCTAGGCAGATGCTTTTCTGTTCTTTTGAAAAGCACAGGGGAAATTATTGTCTGTGGAAACTTACATTATGCTATACATACAGAAGTTCAGGTTGAAAAACACTGCAGTTCCATTACAGGCAGTTTAGTTTGTAGTCAATGTGGAGTGAGGGTAAGTAGAGTGTGAGGTTTTGTCCTACCAGCTACATTATTAGCTCAGGGAAAGTGTAAAGTTGACAACAGGTTCAACCCAGAGGGAAAGAGGGAGGGATGTAACGTCAGTGGGTCGGTTCTAGTTTTGTTGGGTTAGCTTTCTCTAAATCCTCTTACTTTAGTCATGGCAGAACCGTTGATATTCCAGCGCCGTGGACTGGGCTTCTTGAGCCGAGACTGTGGAGTGTGAAGTGGAAATAACACAAATGAGGTGTGAACAGTGTGAGGTGTTAACTGCGTGCCAGTCTGCGGAGAAGTGGTTTAATTGATGCATTTTTCACCTGAGACCCACTTATTCAGATTATTTCATTTCACAATAACAATGCAGTCAAATAAGAGCATTTCAGTAGTCAACAAATGAGAACTCAAGCCAGTAATCCGATGGACACTCATCAACCCTAACCAGTGTGAAGGCCAGACAATCAGCAAAACTGATCAAAGCTTAGGTTCACATGATAATAAACCAGCAATGTCCACTTCAGACATACAGATGAACTGTATGTCCTGGTATTCCAGTGTGTTAGTTTCAACTAGTCACAATCGGAATCAGAAAACAGCAACAATGTGACGAGGAACTGAAGCATTAAGAAAGTCCAAACTTTGGATTCTTTTCAGATTTGGATTCAGGTCTAAACTCAGACACCATACAGGTCAGTTAAACATATTACAATAAGAACAACTTTGAAAAATAACAGCATAGCATCCAAGTCACATTGATCTTTAACTATGCATCTCCTATCCAAGCAAACATGCAGGATTGTCAGAAAGCCCTTAGAGAAGACACGCCTCTCTCTCAAGAGGATGTCAGTTTGGGGGACAGCAGCACCAATCAGGGAGCAGGGTCTGGGTTATTGATGTCACATGACAAGAACCAGAGAGTGAATGTGGATGTTGGGCCACTCCCACAATGTTGAGGAAGTATATGAATATGCATTTAGTCAGAAGGAAGTCACACATGCCTCCACACACACACACACACACACACACACTCTGCAGGAGCACGCTGTAGGTATGCACACCCACACACACGCTGGCTCAGTGTAATACCTGAGGGGAAACAGTGGATAAAGAAGGGCTCTGAGAGATGTTTTTGGCTACCTGCAGAGCCTCAATCCTCAGGGCTGCGAGCACTAGCTCCTCCTGGGCCGCAGAGAGGAGGAGGAAGGGAAGAGGAAGGGCCAGGAAGGGAGAGCAACGCGAGGGGAAGGGGCATGGGATGAGGAGGGAGAGACAGTTAGAGTTCAAACTCTGACTGGGTTTAACAGAACACATGAAGACACACAAACATATACGTATACACTCACTGGCCACTTCATTAGGTACACATATGTTGCGAGTGTATATGTATATGCCTATATGTAGCAATCATACATTTCCACAGTGAGGTTCAGGGTTGTGGTCAAGTCAGTTTACCCAACATCTGAGCTGTCAAATCTTTATAATTGTGTATAGATTAGGTTGGTTGTAGATTAGGTTGTTTGCACTACCAATCAAATGTCACATAATAATCACAGTTACAGTTACTTCACCAACATGCTACACCCACTTTTTTCATAGTAATCCTTGTGAGGATGAACAGATTTTACAGAATATTTATTATACATAAAATGACACATTTAATCTTTGTTTACTTTTAATGCTGATGCTGCTTGAACAGTAATTTAATTAAACTCTAAATGGAATATTCTGATAAATTCAGATTCTGGATTTCTGATCTTCATGAGCTGTAAATCATGCTGATCAACATTACAACAAAACAACAAAAAATGCTTAAAATATGTCACTTTATGTGTAATGAATAAAAGGTCATTTTTGAATATTATGCCAATCACCAGTGTGGAATGACCTCAGTCTGGGACGTCACAGATGTCATGTGACCAGGTTTGTTTCACATGTAAATAAGTGAGCACACTAGAATTTAAATCTAAAAACAATGAACTTTTTCACAAAAGTTAACTTTTTTGACGTGGTAGATTTATTATTTAATAATAATTTATTAATTCCTCAATAAGGTGAATGGAATTTCTGTAAAGTGGGTCCAACCTCATGCCACGTTCTACAAAAACAGATTTATGGGGCAAAAATAGTTCTGTGATCTACATTGTTACATTACAGTCATGGTTTGACCCCAGCCCTGGACAAAATAAATGCACAAATGATCTGTTCTGTAGTAAACATAAGTCAAAATATACAGTACAAAGGGAGGAAGAGACACAAACAGGACAGAAAAAAGCTGAATGAATACACTCAGACAAATCCCAACCACACACAGTAGCAGTAGAGGAGTTGGGGCTAGAATAGAGGGGCTTGGCAGGCAGGTCACTTTCTACACACCTGCAGTTTCTGGGCGAAGGCGGTGGGGTTGGTCTCTGCCAGGTCAGGTTCCAGGTAGCTGAGAGGGGCAGGTGACTCACTAAGTCTGTCTAAGAGGGCCAGATTGGATGGGTCCGCAGGGCCCTGGGAGGGGGACTGTAGTACAGTCCAGAGTGGGAGAGGAGGAGGAGGAGGAAGGTGTGTGGGAGTCAGTATAGCAAGCAAGCAAAGCCATGGCCACACCTGTGCAGCCTCGTGTAACCCTTAAGGTGATATTTTCTTCATTTGTGTTTCTGTTTCTGCTCTTTGTGCTATCAGTCTCTATAAGCTGAATTTATTGCTAAGCCTTGAGCATCAGTATTGACACTGGCAGCCAAAACATCCTACACGTTGTCTCCCTCTAGTGGTTGAAAACAAAACAGCATTTAAACTGGAAGCAAGCTTTGCTAGCAGCAGTAAAAGACAACATGGTGAAAATAGCTGATTATCTTGATGTTACACTTAGCCTACAGTAAAGCAAGAATACACTTTTAATTAATTATCCCAACTTAATTTATTAATACATTATATTAAGCCAAGTTAGCATTATACACATAGATTACATTCATTTAATTTTCATCATGTGATCATGTGTTCCACATGTATGCTAGGTTTTGATTATTCATACTGACCACTCCGTCTCGTTCACTGCTCTGAGCACGGCTCTGGGACTCGCTTTCTCTCTTTCGGCTCTTCTCTGTTATCAGGGTTTCGGGGGGTCCGCGGGATGGCAGCACAGGAGACTTCCCTTCAGAGATCTGAGCCTCCATCTCCTCAAAACTCCTACAGAACAGAATCAATAGATATCATCTTATATCTTCAGCATAATTTTATAAAATGGACATTTTTTAGTGCAAATTAATGAAGTTTTACTCTAAATGTCCTATTTCTGTTGTCATATTCCTCATGAAACATTCACAGTGTTCAGGAAGCTGATGTTTTCAGATTGTTTACAGAAACAAAAATGTAAAAAAGCAGTTGTACAATTTTGATGAGGTAAGATATACCCTATATGTCCAAATATTTGCAAAAACGCATTCTAACAAATGCATTAAGCTACTTTAAGGTGCACTCATTGCTGACACAGATCTAGTTCCTGTAGGACTCTCAGATTAGCATAAACTTACTGGCACCAATGCCAGGCGTGGGCTAAAGGGGTATGCAGCCTGACACCACTGAGCTGTGGAGCAGTGGAACTGTGTTGTCTGGAATGATGGTGCTCCATCCAGTACTTTTGGGATGAGCTGAAGAGTTCAGGTGAGGAATATGTGTATATGGGTGTGTTATTTTACCCTGTGCAGGGTGAGTTGGGTCCTGAGTCCTGCATACTGGACTGTTTTGAACAGTCTGTCACTGGATCCAGATTTAGGTATAGGGAGGGTTTCTTCACTGAAAGAGGCTAAAGACAACAGGACACAACAGTGTGAGTCACAAAAACAAACAAGTAAACACACTGTACTTATCTGAGTAATCCAAGTTAACTATCCTAATTTGATTTATTCTTACAGTTTAAGTGGCATGCTTACAAATGCCATGTTGTCAAGTTCTGATCAGACGTGGTGGCTCTAAATTGCCTGTTTGGAATAGATACTTACTGGTGTTGAGGTACCAATCTTCTCCATGTACTCAATCTCATAGTCTGTAACAAAGGAAATAGAATCATTTAGAAAAATGTTTGAACAACTGACCAATAATGACAGGCTCAAAAGCACTAGAGTACTGTAGCACTACACAATAAACATCCTGTCTG
Source organism: Crenuchus spilurus (assembly GCA_036984385.1). NCBI lineage: Eukaryota > Metazoa > Chordata > Actinopteri > Characiformes > Crenuchidae > Crenuchus > Crenuchus spilurus. The sequence goes on from BRDA01009024.1 coordinate 29,513, forward strand.
CAATAAGCCTGTATTGGTTTCTATTGGCTGCACAAGCAGGACACTGTCAGTTTACACACACATGCAGAGAAACACACTCACAGTCACAAATATGGACAGATGCACATACACACACTGGTCCACTAGTGACCCAGTTGAAATGATAGAGAAGCTGCTCCAGGCTACACTGGTCTTATTAGAAATCAATCACTGATTAAAAAAAAACAGCTCATCTGTGCATTCCAAACTGCCATCAGTGAGGAAGTTTATATTGTTGTTTATATTGTTGTATATTGATACTCATGTTAACTACAAGCATTTGTGCTACATAATTTAGAAAATTAGAAATAAATGTAATTATAATAACACACATTTATTATAATTTTTCTGACTGGTCTAAACTGACATCCATGTTCCACCCAGTAGCTGCTGTGAGACTGTATAAGCTTGCAATTTCTTTGTTTGTAGTTTGTAAGTTTATACTACTGTGATTAGTTTATATTAATAATATAGTTACGCATTACAATTTCTCATTAGGCTGAATTAAGATTTTGTAATGGTCTGTTTGTGCAACCTAACAACATTTACATTCAAATTTACTAAAAAAAATAAAACATTTTTAGAGTCATACATAAAAAATTAAATTTTTGAAAAAGCTCATTTTTGTTCATAATTTTTTTAAGTAATTTTATATTCATCAGACATAACATTTCAAGCCATTTTTTAGGTTAGGTTATTTGGTATTATAATATATTTGGTTTATTTGCTAATTATAATAAATATATATATGTATCTGTCACAAACTCCACACTGGTTGGTGCTTTTTGCAAGTTTCCTCTCAGGGAAGCATTTACAAAACAAAAGAAGGCTGATGGCCTGGTGGTTTGAAAGAAGGAGGGGTATGTCCTCATGATCTGCAATTTCAGGTTTCCTAGTGTTAATCAATGATTAATAAAGCCTCGGCTTATGAGTTGGCTGACCAATCCAGCACAGTAATATCATGTCCAGCAAATCATTTTTTAGTACTGTTAGTACTGTTGGCAGGTAGTATTGTAAGTCCTGCAGGGAAAATAAATGGGCATCTCCTTAAAGAAGCAGATGGAAGCATGAAGTGCTCTAAAATCTCCTGGTAGACGACAGTGTTGACTCTGGACTTGATAAAACACAGTGGACCAACAGCAGCACCTCAAACCATCACAGACTGCAGAAACTGCACACTGGACTTCAGACACTTGGATTGAGTGCCTCTCCACTCTTCCTCCAGACTCTAGGAGCTGATTTACAAATGAAACACAAAACTGACTTTCATCTGGAAAGAGGACTTTGGAGCACTGAGTAACTGAGTAAATATATATATATAGCACCTTTCTAGACACCCAAGGACGCTTTTATAATCAACACACTTCATATACACACACTCCGGTGAGAAGCGGCAGCCAGTCGCGCACAGCGTACTCTCAACCGGAAGCGACCGTCCACCTGGAGAACTGCATCGAGCACTAGGGGGATCAGAGTGCCAACCATACCTGGGCATACATACATACATACATACCAGGGTAATTTTAGAGTATCCAATCCACCTGATCTCCATGTTTTTGGACTGTGGGAGGAAACCGGAGATCCCGGAGGAAACCCACGCAGACACGGGGAGAACATGGAAACTCCACTCAAATGCAGACTCGAACCCAAGACCTCAGCGCTGAGAGGCGATTGTGCTAACCACTAAGCCACTGTGCCACCCGTAAATGTCACATTTGTCAGCTTGAGTGTATTTATTTAGGCAAGTTTGGCCATTCACTGTCTTATTTTATTGATTGTTACTGGCTAAATTTTTCTGGAGCTGAAATGTTTCACCAATTCCGACTTGCAATATGCCACTTCAAGTATAATGAATATAAACTATATGACAGTTTTTGAATTAAACTGTGAACATTTTTCACAAAGTATTCAGATCATTAAGTAGTGGTGGGTGTATTAGGACAGTATAAGACAGGACAACATTAAATGTGTTCTGAGAACTGCAGGACAAAGGTTGAAAACCTGTAGTCTAATGAATAAATATTCTGTTATCAATACACATGCCAACACACACTTAGTGAATGAAATGATAAGACATGTACTCTCTCTCACCATGGCTTTGTGCAGGCAAGTTGCTCTCATTGACGAAGGCTGTGAGATCAGAGGGCTGCGGGACATCAGACGTTAGCTCCACCTCCACGTCATGCCGAGCCACCCACTTCTGGTTTGTGGAGGAGGCCAGTTTCTCTTCATCCGTAGCGTGATCCTGTGCATGATCGGACAATGTGTTGGCTGAGGGCTCCTGCAGGTGATTGTGTGTGTGTGAGATGGTGGGCGAAAGTGGGGAACACACAGGACAACACTGTCATGATATGAGGTGACGGCGAAGGAAAGACACAGATGCCCTTCAGAATGAAAACATACTGTTTACAGCGGTGCATGAGAAGTGTGTGTAAGCGACCTTCACCCACCTGTGCTGATTGGTCGGTTATAGGAGACCTTTGTGGTGACCTCTTCACTCTAAATGTGTTACTGAAAAACAGAGTGAGAAACAAAGCTTAAGGTCATATTCTATAGTAAAACATCTGAATAAACTACTCATTCAGGACCTTTCGGCAGTACTTTCAATTTTAGTTGAGTTTTAATTATACACTCACTGGCCACTTCATTAGGTACACATACCTTGTATCTACACTTATTGTTCATTTTAGCTCCACTGATCATATAGGTGCACTTTGTAGTTCTACAATTACAGACTGTAGTCCATCTGTTTCTCTATATACTCTGTTTTCAAGCTGTTAACAAGCTGTTGTCAAGGTATTCTTTGTCTGGTGAGCCATTCTAAGCACTAAAGTGTCAGTCATGTGTTAGTGTGTACTAGTACAAGTATATCAAACACATAGACCTGCTGGAGATTTTAAGCACTATGTTAGCTCACTGTCCACTCTATTACATACATACAATGACCTTGCTAATCCATCTTGTAAAGTCAGAGACAGCAGCTCATCTGTTGCTGCAGTTTGTGTTGGTCCTCTCACAGGACACTGTTGGCTGGATATTCTGGTTGGTGCACTATTTTCACTGCAGCAGTGACACTGAGGTTTTTAAAAACATCAGCAGTTCTGCTGTGTCTGATCCACTTGTACCAGTGCAACACATGCTAACACACCACCACCACATCAGTGTCACTGCACTGCTGAGAAAAATCTACCACCCAAATAATATCTGCTCTGTGGTGCTCCTGATTATTGAAGAACAGGGAGAAACAGATGGACTACAGTCTGTAAAAACTACAAAGTGCATCTGTATTGTCAGTGGAGGTGATAAAATGGACAATGAGTGCTGATATAAGATATGTGTACCTAATGAAGTGGCCAGTGTAGTTTGTAAACAAAACTTCAGCTGAATACATACCTGTTGCTTTACTTTTGTAAATGCTAACTCTGTAAATTACAATAACAATTTAATAATGTAAAGCTGAATTGTAATATTTGACATGATGAACATTATTAAGGATATCAGTAAATAAAGTTAGCAGCGCTGAAACAGTAGGTAAGAAATTTGAGGACACGTATTAGTAACTGGACTGGCCAGTATTTCCCACAATGCATGTTACTGTTAGTGTGTTATGTGTAAATGATGGGTGCAGCTTGTTGTTTTTACCCTTTGAATGCCTCCTTGTAACCTGGCATCTCCTTATACTGTACACTGACATTTAGATTACTTTAGCTGACTTATAAACTCAATTTAGCTCAGTTTTACTGATAGAAAGTTTACATTAATGTGCCTGTCATGACTTCACTCCTAGAGGGCTTACGTGGAGGCATAGATAGTCTTTATGGACTTGCATAGCCAACTTTATGCCACATTGTTGTGATCAAGAACCAGCCACAACTGTACATTTAACTCTGCCCAGTATGTTATTTAACCCCAAACGTCTATACTGAAGGTTTGTGTGTTATGTAGTGATTATAACATTATAATATCATCACAAGGCCCTTCAAATACGCAGTCCACTGTGTAGTGACCACCTCTAAAACGGTTGTTTCTCAGTCCAATACTATAAACTTTAGGACCAAATGTTATTTAATTTCCATATCTAATACAGACTGACCCAGATTCAGTTTATTTTGGTCTGCAGTTCACTTCAAATTGCTCACTGACCCGATCAAGTGACAGATGTCTAATATGTCTGATTAGCATACAAATCTCTCTCCATCTCTCTCTCTCTGTCTCCTCAGAGCTTATAATACTAGATAAACTAATAAAATAAAGTTATATCTCAGTTAAAGGTAAAGGTAGGGATAAATAAACATTTGAGGAAGGATAATCTTTCACAAAAGAATATTATTAAAAAAATACATAAAGTGCTGTGTTGAAGCAAATGATGATGTATGTTGTCATTACTGATGCTGACTTATTCTGCCATCTCTTTACTTACAACAGACAACAGAGAGAAGAGAAACCAGTGGACTTCCTGTGACATGAGAGCAACAGAGGGACAAGTGACAGAGAGACCGACACAGGACAAGTAATCATGCATTTATACACAAACACACACACACACACACACACACAGTGCCACATCAAATATTTAGAATATTGTGGAAAAATGTCATTGTAAACCATTATTTCATATTCATTACACTTAAAGTCAAACATTTTTGTTTTAATGTTGATCAGAATGTCTTATCTTAGATTATTATTATATTTCATTTGGAGATTGAGTAAATTACTATTCAAAGAGTACAAAGTAAATCTTCCAGTGTTAAATCAACACTATTAGAGTTAAATTAACACTGAGAGTGTTACATTTTGACACCTTCAGTGTTAATTTAACTCTAATAGTGTTGATTTAACACTGGCAGATTTACTGTGCATCAACATTAAAACTAAAAAGAACAAACTCCAGTAAAAGCCTGTGGGCAGTTGAATTTTGCCACCAAACATACACACACTAACATTAGAGACATGGTAGGTTTTCTAGAATGAAGACTTTATAATGATATGTTACCACTGTAGCAGGGTCTAATTGTGCCAGGATATAAAAAAAAACTGTAGGCAAAGTGAAAATAACCATAAATGCTGTTGTTTCAGTTCAAAAGATGGATAAAACATATAGAAGAGAACTGCTAAGATTTGAAATATGTTACTTTTACATTTGAGGTGCCGTGACGGTTTGAAATTAATTTATGAACAAACAAACTTTTCCACAATATTCTAATTTTTGGAGATGCACTAGTACACTTAATCGTGGCACAAAGGCACTCAAACAAGAAAACAGACAATATTCAGGCAGTACACTAGAGGGCAGAATAACAGATACAGTCTAGACTGTGTGCTTACATCAGACAATGTAGTTACTCCATAATGAGCTCACACTTACGATTTAAGCGGCTTTTTCTTGTTTTTGGCTGGTTTATTCTGGTTGTGATCCTCCAGTTCACAAATGTTATCATTGTCATTTTCATTGTCATTACTGGAGGCTTCAAAAGATGCTGCTTTAGGAGGTGAATTTCCCATGTTATTGGAAGACTTGAAAGGGTCTATGGAGTCATCAAAAGTGTCTGGGTCAAAGCTGTAGTTTGCCCTGGACTGACGAGGAGAATTGGGGATTCCACTGCCTGCTGAGAAAGGATTAAAATTAGGGTCGTCCCATTTGCTGGAGTCAAAGCTGTAGGACGTTTTGGGAATGGGGATGTCCTCATTGTCATTAGAATGTAATGGGGCATTGTCTAGCTGCTCCGTTTGGGGTGGGGGGGCCTTCTTAATCCCCAGCCTTGGCTTCCTAAGGGGCATCTTGGCCCCAGGCTTTTTGCCTAGCTTTTTTGGAGGGAGAGGAGTGTTCTGTGGTGTCTCTCCACCTTCTTCTGAGTAATCGAACTCCAGTCTGATGGGCTGCTTTTTGTTGATTGGCTGCTCCTCAATGCTGACAGAGTGCTCTGTGGGGGCTGCAGGACTGAATGAAGGAGCAGGGGTCTCCTGAACTGGGACAGGGGGGCTTCTAGGGGGCTCTGGGACAGGAGCAAAGTCAGTTTTCCTACCCAAGACAGGAGAGTTAGCAATTTTGCTGCCCCCTGTACTGAAGGGGTTGATATTTTCAAAGTTGTCCGGGTCCCATTTGTAGATGGCACTGGGTGGGATGGGAGAGTTCCCGTCTGGTGCTGGTAGGGTCTTGTCCTGGGGCTCTGTGGTCACTGGTGCAGAAGGAGGGCTATTCTCCTCAACTACAGGAGGTGGGGTCTCTACTCTAGACTTGATCTTGTTCCTCCTAAGGGTGCCTACAGGACTGGGACTAGGGCTTGGTGAAGCTGTGGGACGATCCTGCTCCTCCGGGTCCTGTTGAGAACTATCTGCATGGGGTTTCCCCCTCTTCTTCACTTCTGGGGTGCTGCTAGAAGAGCCAGTTCGGGAAGTAGTACTTTCAGGATTGGAGTTCTGCCTTGAAAGAGGTTTCTTCTTCAAGGAGCTGGGACGAGGCTTTTTGACCCTGCGGAGGGTTCCTGGAGCACTCTCTGACCCTACACTAAAGGACTCTGCTCGGGGGTGGATAGATTTATCAAATGCACCCCCTGCAGGCCTGTCTCCAGGGCTGCAGCTGTCTAACTCACCAGACTGGAGGCTCAGTGAGCGGGTTAAAGGTGTACGACTCGCTGATGTACTAAACGCTGATTCTGGAAGGGGATCAGTAGTAAGTATGTGATCGAGATTGTAAGTGCCACTGCTGGCTATAGGTTTGTCCTCATCAAACACAGTAGAGAGAGAGCGACTGGGAGGATGGAGAGATGTAGAATCGAGCACATCACTAGCAGAAGCGTCTAATATAGAGGCTGAGCCGGAACAGGAGTCTGGAAAATAGTAAGACAAAAAATACTTTAAAGAATAAACAATGGAATTGATATGCACATCATTTACTTTTCTAATGCTGAGAAAAATAAATAAGAACTTGTTTTTAACTTGGTTTGTTGTCACCAAGTCACTGCTTTGGTACTCCAAATGGTTTTGAAGTGGCTGCTAGGTTGTTGCTATGTGGTTGCTATGGTGTCTCAGGTGATTGCTCAGGTGTTGCCACAACATTACTGTTGTACCCCACATGGTTGTTAAGTAGTTGCAAGACTGTTGCTTAGTGTTTAGTAACTATGTAGCAATCAGTTAACAAATGATTGTTAGGTTGTTGCTATGTGGTTGCTAAGTGGTTGCTATGGGGTCTCAGGTGATTATTCAGGTGTTGCCAAGTCACTGCTTTGGTACTCCAAATGGTTTTGAAGTGGCTGCTAGGTTGTTGCTATGTGGTTGCTATGGTGTCTGAGGTGGTTGCTCAGGTGTTGGCAAATCATTGCTGTTGTACCCCACGTGGTTGTTAAGTAGTTGCAAGACTGTTGCATAGTGGTTGCTAACTGATTGCTACATAGATACTGAGTGGTTACCGGTATGTGGCTGCTATGAAGTCTCAGGTGGTTATTCAGGTGTTGCCAAGTCATTGATTGGTACCCCAAATTGTTGTTACGTGGTTGCTAGGTTGTTGTTATGTGGTTGCTATGGTGTCTCAGAAGGTTGATAACAAAATTCCACCACGCAACCACAGTATACAAGCACACATCACCCAATCCGACCAAACAATCTGTCAATATCTTGAAAATTGTGGGACTAGATACACAGTTAATAAAATAAAAATGTAAGAATAATTTTAATTGGATAACAGTAATTGCTTTCCTATGTGCAGCTATAATAAACAGACATTCAGAGCTTAGTATTAATCACCCTTGTTTCAGTGAGTTGTTAAAAATTCCCATATTAGTTGCAACACACAGAAATAATTTGTATAAATGTGTGATATACACAGTACATGTATATATTTACATCTAATGTCCTTTTAAATGTTAATGTGCAAAATCAGAATGAACTGCATTAACTGCATCTTCAGTGAATGTGGAAAAGACACACTGATTTAGATTAAGTTTATATCTACATATGTCAATGTGTTTGTGTGCATGCCTCCCTGCAGTGATAAAGGAGGATGGTGCCATAGATACTGTATCCACTGTCCACATTAGAAGTGCTGTACACTCATTAATGAATAATGTTCTTTTATTTTAAAAATATATCCAGAAACAAATCATCTTCCATTTACCATGCAGTTCATTTCCTGTTTCACTGTGAAGCTCTGCAATTAAGCAATGAGTAGAATATAAGATTTAAACTAGTAGTTTAGAGTAGTTTGCTCAGGATCTCCACTAGAGGGCCCTACTGACCAAACTCATTGACTGCAAAACAAAGAGCCATTAACAAACATATGTACAAAAATAAAACCCCAGTTCCTCACCAGTACAGTCAACAGAACCCTTTAAAGTAAAATATCTATTTTTAGCTGCCAATTGGGTGTACATAGTGTAGAAAGGGCCTTCATTTTAATAGTACTTTTAATACTGACTACTTCCTAGCAAGTCACACTCTGTTTAAACCCGACGTGAGTCTCAACAGCCACTTCATTAGGTTCACACACCTAATGAATACCACTTGTTTCTCTGTATACTTTCTTAGCCTCCTTTCACCCTGTTCTTCAATGTTCAGGACCCCCACAGGACCACCTCAGAGCAGGTATTATTTGGGTGGTGCATCATTCACAGCAGTGTAGTGACACTGACGTGGTGGTGGTGTGTTAGTTGGCGTTACACTGGTAAGAATGGATCAAACAAAGCAGAGCTGCTGGAGATTTTGAAGACCTCATTGTTACTGCTGAGCTAGCTACCCATCTAACAGTGTCCTGTGGACAGGGAACTGTGACCAACAGTACAGGACTAGAGAATAATCAACACAATCTGAGCAGGAACAGATGAGCTACTGTCTCTGACTTTACATCTACAAGGTGGACCAACAAGGTAGGTGTTTCTAATAGAGACACAGTATGTGTACACTTATATACACCACCATATGTGTCTGAGTGATCAATGATGGTGGAACAGGGCTATGTCAATATGTCCATATCTCGATGACAGAGAGAGAGAGAGAGAGAGAGAGACAGAGACAAAGACTGAGAGGGGGGGGGGGAAATGGGTTTAATTCAATTTGGAGGAAGAGAGCATGACATGCACAGAAAGAAAAACAAAAAGAAGAAAAAGAAAAAATATATATTTTTGTTTTGCATATGAAAAGCTTGTGAGGTTGTGTAACCTCCTGTTTATGTGATGCCCCTTAGATCACAATCAGCAAACACACTCTGCATCACCTCCTGCATTTAAATTTGTTTAAATAGACTGGTTGGTGCCTTTGACCTGCTGTAGTTAGTGACTGTGTTGACCAGCACTGACCTGTGTCTGTGGCGGGCAGTGCCTGTGTGCTGGGCTCTGGTTGCTCAACTGGGGGCACAGGAGGGGCTGCAGTCTTCACAGGAGTGGTGGATTCAGGGGTCTCAAATGCACCATCAGAGTCTGAGCTCCTAACATAGACCAGAGACAGAATGAAAAGTAAGGAGAGAGTTAGTCATATTGTGTCAGACGATGTTGTCATGCTATACCACTTGGACATGTCAAAATACATAATCACAGACAAAAAACATCTTTATTATATCACCATTACATTTTGATTCTAGTGGAGTCAGGAAATGACTAAAAATAGAAATGCAAATGTACAAGACCAACAAAACGCTTGCCTATAAAACGATGCTCACAATGTTTAATAAGCTTTCATTTAAATCCATATAAGTGGAGATATATTAGAATTGATGCTTTCATCCATGACGCACACTTCTCAGCATGTTTCTCTGTGTCCCTGGAGAAGGAAAGAGCTGAATCTGCAGCAAGGAGACAGCACCGCAGCTCAGACATGCAGTCAGCCCTGCCTCTGCCTCCCTTTTTCTCCCTTTTTTCCATCCATAACCACCTTCACCCCAAAATAAAACACAATGACCAACCAGGACATTTTAAAATAGCTGCTGGAGGCAACAGACAGTGTAAATAAAGATAAAATAGATGCATGTATCTATGTAGCCAGTGTTTCAGCGTGTATGGACAAGCATGTTATCAAAGCTGCAAAACAGACACATATAACTGACATCCATATCACCGATTTGTCCAAATGCAGACAGCATGAACCAGAGCTCGCATGTAGCCTATCCTAGATTTGCAGACCCACCCAATCTCTCTGCAAACAAGCGCTGTCCACTTCGTTTCTGTACTTGACGATGGTTCTCACCTCTGCCTGGTCGGACCATTCGCAGCCTGGATCATGTATTCATGTCTGGAGCTCCAGGTGAGGCGATGGAGGAGCCCGAGAGTAGGGTCTCCCCCGTCTCCTGTCCCCAAGCCCCCCACAAGCGTGTCCCAGCCCCATCGAGCCCACTGTAGTGGAGACAGAGCCTGCCACGTACTCACCGCCATCATTGCCACCGGCCACACACTCCACTCACATACACACACACACACACACACACACACACTCTTCTACACCAGCCTCCTCAATTGTCTTTTCTGCAATTACACCCCTTCAAATGTCTTTTTCTTTACATAGCACACTGCCCTTCTCTCCCTGTCATATCCTTAGCTTTTCTCTGCTCGTCCTCCCCAGCTGATGGTGGGCTTTTTCGTTCGCGTTGCAGAATAATCACCACCTGCAGACTTGCAGCCTCCCTCCCTCTCTCTCCCACTCTCTCTCTCTTTCTGTCTGACATTCTCCCAGCCTCCCCTCTTTCTCTCTCTTATGCACAGCAGTGAAGCAGTCTCACAGTTTTATCAGCCATAGTGTAAAACATACACAGTTGTACAAGACGGAGAGACATGTTCTCTGTTTAAGCAGATAGTGTAATACAGTTTCTTTAACCCTTTCTTTGCAACAGGGTGTCTCCTCAATCATCCACCTTCTCTTTCTGCACTGAATATTTATTCACCTAGTGATGATGTGACCAGTGCACAAAGAACACACAAAGAAAATCTATTTCACAACACACACACACACACACACACACACACAATCTACAACAAAGTAGCTCAAGCAGTAAAAACAGCTATAAGTAGCCTTAAAGGAATCCTGCAGCATTGTTCAAGCACACTGCAGCTACAGTCAATTACCAATAATATTAATAATATTAACAATAATATAATATATATATATATATATAAAATAGGCATTGGCCTAAATATAGAAACAAACTACTTACTCAGAATTTCCTTACAATACAGTGCCTCATAAAAAAGTTAATTCCTGTTCATTATTTAATAAAAAAAATGCCATGCAAAAAGTGACATAAAATGACATAATGACATGACATTAAAAAATTGACCTATTTCTTTGACCTATTGGCTGTTTTGTTTTACTCTTGATCAGTACGGCTTATAAGCTCACAAAAATCAGAACTCCAGTATTAGATTATTAGAATATTTCATTTTCTAATTCATAATTTCAAGTAAATTTCTAATCTAATCAGTATCGTCATTAAAACAAAAAAGCTTGAAATATGAGATTTTACAGGCTAACCGAGGCCGAGTGATACGGGCTAACCGAGGCCGAGTGATACGGGCTAACCGAGGCCGAGTGATACGGGCTAACCGAGGCCGAGTGATACAGGCTAACCGAGGCCGAGTGATACAGGCTAACCGAGGCCGAGTGATACAGGCTAACCGAGGCCGAGTGATACTGGCTAACCGAGGCCGAGTGATACAGGCTAACCGAGGCCGAGTGATAGTGGCTAACCGAGGCCGAGTGATACAGGCTAAACGAGGCCGAGTGATACAGGCTAACCGAGGCCAAGTAATACTGGCTAACTGAGGCTGAGTGAAACAGGCTAACTGAGGCTGAGTGATACAGGCTAACTGAGAAGAAGAGCACAGCTATTGATCTAGTTCATGCCAAGGGCTCTCCTATGCACTCAATGGTATCAGACCACATGCTGTTTGTATGCTTTGTCTGTGTGAAATAAGCCCTTAGGGACTTACTAACATCTGTGTCCACTCACAATACACATGGGTTAAAGTGGGATTCTAACAGTGAGATATGAGACCATTAAAAGGTAGAAATCAATGGATGGAGCAAAAAGAATGAAATGAAACAGAGCGGGATAATAATAACAGCACATCATCGCTCTGGGCAGGTCAAAGCCAAAAGCAGAGAGGAGTCAAAACCACTTCACCCCTAGAGAGAACCTGATGTTATGATGTGAAAGGAAAAGTGTATGGTTACGGTGCCTTGGAAAATGAGAACACAGTTAAAAAGAGAACAGTGTTTTCTGTACACGGTTGTTACATGTTCTACTGCTTGTTGTGTATTTTTTATATCAGTCTTTTGATAGTAGCCGCTAGGATTTAAAGACTTGAACATTCATATCTAAATAATAAAAATTTTGTAAAAGATCTGGTTTATATTACACATTTATCACTGTGTAAAATACACTATGGCAATAAAAGTGTTTGTGCCTGTGAAACATGATATATCATTCAAAAACAGAAGTTTATATTTTGTGAACTAGTTAGAAAAGCAAAGTTTGGTTCCAAATGTTCCTCATCATTATATGAATTTAAATGCATCATCAGCATGCTTTAATATAACAGAGTATTTATTAACCAAAGCAGGTCTTGGAAGACTGCCATGAGGAGTTTGGAAAAAGTTCATAAAACATTGACGTACATACATATACACATACTAGTGCATCTAAAAAAATATTGTGAAAAGTTCCTTTCTGTTCATAATTCAATTCAAAAAGGTAAACTGTCATATACAAACCGGTTTCCAAAAAAGTTGGGACACTAAACAAATTGTGAATAAAAACTGAATGCAATGATGTGGAGATGGCAAATGTCAATA
>BRDA01009024.1:42401-62796 GCA_036984385.1 Crenuchus spilurus
AATATGTGCTGTAATGTTAGTATGACCATTACAGAAATATGTGCTGTAATGTTAGTATGACAATTAGAGGAATATGTGCTGTAATGTTAGTATGACAATTACAGGAATATGTGCTGTAATGTTAGTATGATAATTACAGGAATATGTGCTGTAATGTTATTATGATAATTACAGAAATATGTGCTGTAATGTTAGTATGATAATTACAGGAATATGTGCTGTAATGTTAGTATGATAATTACAGGAATATGTGCTGTAATGTTAGTATGATAATTACAGGAATTAAAGGAATGTGTGCTGTAATGTTTGTGCTGTAAAAGCTGAGAGACATTTCAGTCAGTGTGAGAGACCAGGAGGGGGAGACAAAGGAGACAGGAAGAGAGGAAGATGCTGATGTACAAATGAAACAGGATGGAAGAAAGAGAGTGAGAATGATGATTTTCCAGCAGCTCATAAGATGATTAGCAGGTCATTAGATTATCTTCAGTGCTCAGTGACAAACTGGACCACCATCTGTCAGACAAGATTTAAAAGCAGCACAAAGTAGCCCTTCCAAATCACTGCTGTCTCCAACAATCACCTACTAGTATTGCTAGTAATGTCTTCCAGCCACCCATCAAATTTAACTGGCAAACAGCATGACTGAGATTCAAACTCACAATACTCAGATCATAGTGCCAGCACCTTAGTCACAGAGCCACTCTGGGCTTTTGCATGTTTGTTGATTAGAGTGTTACTAAGAAACCTGTCCTATGAGAATGAAAATAATCAATCTACTGCAGACTCATGACCTGAGTGTAAAAGCAGATAGCACAAAACATCTTAGTTGACACATTTAAAATATATTAAATAGCTGAAAATTACAATTACCAAATATTTTGGTCACATATAAGGGTTATAAACAGCACTAGTTTATCTCCAAAAATTAGAATACTGTAAAAACTTTTGAGTCCATAATTTAACTCAAAAAGTAAACTGTTACATGTAAAGTTACATATTTCAAGCATTTCAAGTCATTTAAACTCCTAATTTAAGATACTGGACTTTGGATTTGCATGAGCTATAAATCATCAACAAAGAAAATGGCTTGAAATATCACTTTGCATGTAATAAATATAAAATAAGATGGTTTACTCTTTGCTAACTGCTCTTATGAGATAATAAAGTTGTCTTGACTTGACTTACCTTTTCGAATTGAATTATGATTAATAACATTTTCATTTAAGCATTACTAATTGGATGAACAATGGATCTACCATCTATAGGAGTCATGGAAGTCTTTACCTCAATTGATGTTTAGGCCTGACACAAGACTACATTAAGTAAGCAATAAGATATACATGAGAATCCTCTGTAAACAGTTCATTAGAGCTTATTTCATGTTTTCTCAGATGTTGAGTTGCATTCATATTTATAAACTGCTTCTCATTAATCATTGAGACCAATGAGGCCCAATACAGTCTTAAGTATTAATAGATGTACTTTATTATAATGTGTTACTAATACACTAGTAATATAAGTTTGAGTTTACATAATGTACATAAAAGTCTTTTACTCTTTTTTAGTCTTTGGTCAGGAATGTTCAGTTAGGATGTAGAAACTAAAAGGATTTACATAACACTAAAACATAAGATGTTAAGTACAAGCAAGGCATAATTATAACAGCTCATATATAGCAAAGTGCTTGAGACGGTTATTTTCCATCTCCTTCCTGAGGGACTCTGTAATGCTGTAATGCACCAGCGTGCCTCACACTAAAATAATTTAGCTTCTCTTTCAATATTTTATGTGTTCCAGCTGCCCTGCACCAAAACTTCTGCAGCCTTTCATCTCACAGCAGACAAGCTGAAAAGCAGAAAAGGTCCATCACATATTTAAGCTCATGCCAACCTAACGTCTCATGCAGAAGCTGATGAGTCACAGCACAGGTTGCAAAAGTATTGGGGCACTTGTTCATTCACCGTTTCTTCTGAAATCAACAGTAATGAAAAGGCGTTTCTCCTACTTTTCTTGGAGTAACAGTCTCTACTGTCCAGGGAAGACTTTCCGTGGGAAGATTGTGGACCATTGCTGTGAGAATTTGCATTCAGGAACAAGAGTGTTATAGAGATCAGGATGTTGATCACTACCTCACCTCATCCCAAAAGTATTGGATGGAGCATCATCACTCCAGAGAACACAGTTCCATTGCTCCACAGCTCAATGCTGAGGGGTTTTATAACCCACTAGCCCACACCTAGCATTAGACATGGCACCAATAGGTTCATGTTTATCTGTTCCAAAGAGTCTTATTCTATTGGCAGTACTTTTCATCAGGTACTAGACACATTGTGTCAGCAATGTGTGCAACTTAAAGTAGCTGCATGCATTCATTAGAAGGGGTTTCCACAAACAACTGGACATATAGTGTATATATTTGTCCATCATATATGTAAGACCATGGTATCATAACTTTAGGATGTTCATTCTTGTCATGGTCATTGGGTAGCACAGGTCAATACTCACAAGTAATGGAATATAACCGCTTAACAATGAACAGCTCAAATCTTTGTTGTTGTACTCTAACATGACTAACGTGCAGAAATGTTGACTAATTCATAGACAAAAAATTGTCAACTTATCAAAAAAGAAAAATACTGAGACATTTGTGAGTGTTGAAAATTTCTTGAATATTATATTCTGCTATATCACCCACCTCTAGAGTGCCACGGAAGACTAGATTTAGAAGATTTCTAAATTGTGATAATGTCAACATATAACACCATGCTAATGCACATTAAAGTCCCAGCTAACAGGGAACTTTCCTACATCTTTAGCTAACGTGTAAAAGTTCTTCCAATGTTAGAGGCAAATTTTCTCTCACTAACGTTAATGGAACATTCTAAAAAGGTTAGATAATGTTGATAAAAGATCCCCCAATGTCAGGAGCAAATGATCTCTTAGCAACATCACCGGCAAGCTTCATAATTTAGAATTTTCTCAGAACATACCAAGACAACATTTCTAGAACATTAAATTGTTGTTGCAAATGAGGTTGAGGTGACATTCTGGGAACGTTCTTGTAAATTTAGAAAGACATGCTGGAAACATTAAGAAAAGTGGACAAATTCACACTAAGGGAATATGCCAATACAATGTTCTCACAACCAAAATGCAATTGTTGTTCTGAGAACATCATTTTGTTAACTGGGACTACATTTCAATGTTGAGATGAATCTGAATCTCAGAGTCACATCAAGATGTTTCAAGATGAGCAGCTTGCAAACAAATCTTCACACACCACAGTGAGAATTTGGAAAAAGACACAAAGAGGAGATGAATTAGCAACATTGACAAATGAATGGGTTATAGAACTCCAAAATATTACAGGGGAATATTATGAAATACTGCAGATATTACAGTGTAATAGACTTAAACTAGTAAAATACATTGAATGTAGGTCTCTCACACTAAATTGCTATTAGTATCAGATTTATTCTTTGGTCGAGTAGCTCCAGTAGGGTCAGGCTGCATCCTGGAGGTCCATGAAAAAATGTAAATGTAACAGTGCACAATAATTAACCACTGTGCTTGCACTCAGAGGAATGCACTCAGCTTTCATATTTAACCCATCCAAGCAGTGAAACACACACACACACACACACACCATTGAACACACTGGAAGGACGTGCCCAAACTGGTGGGCAGCCCTTTCCACAATGCCCGTGGAGTAGTTGAAGGTTAGGTACCTTGCTCATGGGTACGTCATTGGTGTCCTGCCAGGGGATTGAACCAGTAACTTGACTACCACGACACAACATCAGATCCTTAACCACCAGACTGCCTTTGTTTATTAAACAATCTCCTTAAAAACAAATAACTCTATTTTACAGATACATTGCCTTGCAGCAATAATTTGGTGACCCCACCATGTCCTTCACTTTAAAACTAATAAAAGTTTGGGAGTATCTTGTCCCAATTCAAATCCTCACACAGATTTCCTGATGCAAGAACCAGCTAACTTGCAGATGATATTACAGGAGGAACAAACCCAAGCCTATGAAATCAGTCTTACCATGTAGACAAGAGAAGCATGTTACTACATGAACTCAAATAAACCACAGACTCCTTTTCTAATGAGAGTGTTCACCACGTCCCAGAACAGACATGACTTCACAAGACTAAATGATCAATAAACTGAAGCAATGGCTGTAATTTTTTCATTTAAATTCTTTGCAAAACAATTTATAAACAATGCTGATTGTGGTCATTGTGCCGATTTATAATCACTCCCCATATTAACATTGTTCTATCTGAGTTTCTTCAATAAAAGTTGTTCAGAAGTTCATAAAACAAACCTGGTCTTCAAAAGCTCCTTGAATAAAGCTCCACTATGAACACCTGCACTTTAGAGCAACTCCAACTGAGGCAGAAGTTTTAGAGAGCCATGCTTTCAAGTGCAAACTCCTACACGTATCACCCAGGTGTGCCAACATTACATAAGAGCACTTGAAGTGGTTGCGCAAGTGGTCAAGTCAGGCAGAAAGCACTGTTAGTCATGTCTGAATGAACAGTACTCCCTGGTGGCACACACAGGGTGCTTCAACTTTCATTTGAAGTGGCATTTCAGCGTCCATAAAGACTTTTAACTTCCCCATCAGCCAACACGTAGGTCATCTACTTAAGCCATTGAGGGGGCATTATGCAATAGAGAAAAAACTACAGTGTGTGGCTGCAGTAACCCCAGAAATGATAACAGGCTGGTGTTGTAAATCTGCTTTACGCTAAATCACAAAAATTAAAATGCACTCTGTCAGTGATAAAGCCTTTCTTTCATATCAAGACATTGGCCAAATGTCCTTTTTTAAATATCTGAACAGTTGCTCTTTATATACTGTGTCCATTTCAAATTGAATGGATCAATAAAATAGACCAATACTACTAAGAAAAATATCTTTATAACATCAAGGGTTTTAAAAAGAGCTGATCCCGGTTTTGTTGGAGTACTTCTCTACTGTCCAGGGAAGGATTTCTACTATAGTTTGGGTGATTTGCTGTGAGGATTTGATTGCATTCAGTGTTAGAGTGTTAGTGAGGTCAGAATGTTGGATGATCACCAACCCAACTCATGCCCAGGACAATGTTGGGGTGCTTTATACAACTCTAGTCCACACCTGGCATTACACATGGTGCCAATAGGTTCGTGTTTATCTACTCCACTGAGTCCTATTCTATTGGCTGTTCTTCTCTACAGGGACTAGACAAGCCGTGTGTGTGTGCATTTGCACGTAAAGTGTCTACAGTCCAGAGAAGACTTTCTACTAGATTTTGAAGCATTGCTGTGAGGATTTGATTGCATTCAGTGCCAAAAACACTACCACAGTCAGAATGTTAGATAATCACCACAACCCTCATCCCAAAAGTACTAGATAGAGCAGAGAACACAGTGCTTTATAACCCTCAAGCCCAAGTCTGGCATTAGACATGGTACTAATAGGTTCATGTTTATCCTTTTATGTGTCCTATTCTTTTGGCATTACAGGTTCTAGACAAGCTGTGTGTGTATTTGCACATCTGTGTCAGCAATGGGTGCAACTTAAAGTAGCTGAATGCATCCATTAAAAGTGTTGTCCACAAATATTTTGACATATAGTGTATATACAAGTGACAAACACCATGAAAAGTGAGGTTATAGTATCTCTAGACACAATTATTGAATGGTGTTGTAATTATACTACACTAAATCACATACATATACTCTGCACTCCATTAATAATAAATCAATGCTATCACATCACAACTATGTGACACCAATGGGGAACTAAATTCACCATTTCAGAGATAGAAGGTTTTGTTATGACCATAATAAAAGTCATACATACATCTACAATCAGTAAAGTCCCCTTTAATTGAAGTAATAGATGTATCAGGGGTTGCACATGAAGATAAGGGCACTTATGCGTTCGCCTTCTTATAGACATAAAAAAACATTCTCTGTCTTTCTCTCTCACACATGCAAACATACTACATTTTTACATTCATTCTCAATATGTCTGCCCATCCTCTGAGAGACATAAATAACCCTCTCTCTTCCACCGTGTCCCCCATCCCCCTCTTCCTCCCCCGTTCTTCAGTGTTCTATTTCAGCACCGTCACCAGCTCTCTACCTCCCATCGCTGCAGCACTACCCTCCACCCCCACCCCCACCCTACAAAAACATACTCTCTACCAGCCTTTCTTCTAGCCAGGTTTCTCTAAGACCACCAGACCTGAAAACACACACAATTGCACACACTACACTCACTCAATGGCAGCACATATGCTATATGCAATATACAGGTGCTACACACACAATGTCGTGCGAGGCAGCTCCTAATCGATCACCAAAAGGTAAACAATAACAAACCATCTCCCTCGTTGATGCTGGCATGAAGAATTCCGTTTTTGTCTTAACAAAACATGTTGATTTTGGAACATTTCTATAGGTTGAATGGGTACACATAATGTAAAGGGCTTGTGTTTTCAAATGGCTTAAAAAACCACAATGAGGTTTTGATATGACACAGACAATCAACACATTACTGCACAAGCACTGTTTGGTGAATACTTACATGCACACCACTGAACATGTAGACAAAAAGAACAGGTGACTGGCACTGAATTCCAACAGCAACGGTAACAACAGCAACACACAATGAGATCATCAAGATCCTCCCCCTTCTCCAATCACTCACATGCTCTCGGGACGCTCCTGAGTCAGACAGGGAACCTGTCCTTGCTCGGCCGACTCCACTGCGCCCATTCTCTGCTCTGTTCACCTCCACCTGTTCCCTTCCTCCCTCCTCCTCCTCCTTCTGCTTCTCCACCTCTCCTCTCCTCCAAACAGTGGCTTTTGGAGCAGGTGGAGCGAAGGTTTGATGGCGCTGCCTTCAGCGAAGCAGGGTGGGATGGCATCAGGGGCTGCTAGAGCACCCTCGCTCAAGCCTCAGCATCTGAATCCAGCACTGGGTAATCCCTCTGTTCTGATCATTTGAAGATCTTTTGCTCTCTAAGGCTCGCTCAATAAGCCTCCCTGAAACTACATGGCAGGGGGGAGGAGGCTGAGCTTGGCTCTTGTATCTGTGACAACAGCAGAAGCTTCAAGATCAGGAGATCGGGGATGCAGAACAGAGTGTGGAAGCATTAAATAATAGACAGAGAATATAGAGAGAGGGAGGAGGGAGGACGATGATGCCACTAGGACCGCCCTCTCCATGCCATTCAGAGAAGCAAATGCTTGTTATCTACCTCTCAACTCCTCATCTCTCTCTTTCTCCTTTACATCTCTTTCTCTCCTCTTACCCCCCGTGGCTGGACTGGTAGTGTATAAACAGAACAGCAGCTTTTCCCAGTCTGTCCCATGTCCTACTCATAGGACGCAAACAATAGAGCCCCCCACGCTGAGCTGCATGACACATCCCCCACAGCCTCTCTCTCACCATCTCGTTCGCTCTAACTAAGGCACAATAACACCTGACGTTTAGTATTTAACACATCATATTCTAGTTTTCACACTCTGTCTCTAGTCCCATTCTCATTCATGATGCTGTGAGTCAGAATCAAAAAGACTGCTAGTGTTTTCACAGAATGGAAATGTCCAGCAGTCACTCGGTGCACAGGCAGCCCAAAGCAAAAGGAGCTTAACAATAGACCCTGAGAAAGATCCCCACATGCATGTGCATAGGTTTTTGTTGATTTTTTGGTCTCCTTAGTGGCATGTCAATGAAAAAGTTCATTGTTGCATATAATTGCATTCAAAAAGGTAAACTGTCATTTTATATTTATGACCTTTTTTGTTTCAATGCTCATCAGATTGGCTTAAAAGTCATGAAAATCAGAAATCCGGGATCCTGATTACATTACTGTTCAAACAATATCAACATTAAAATCAAAAAGCTTAAAATAAATCACTTCATGTGTAATGAATATGAAGTAGTTTACCTTTTTTTTTAAATTAACTTTTAAACAATATTCATATTTTTGGAGATGCACTACTAAATATCAAAACACTAGCATCACACTTCAGTTCATTAGTCAGCCCAGAATAAATAAACACAGTGCTGTAAAAGCCAAAATCATTCAAGCCTGATGGCCAACAATCCCTTACAGACAAGATTTCGAGCAGCGCATCAATGAATCACCAAAACAGAGAAGAAGTAAGACTACAGACTAATGTTCTACCCTTTAAAAGGTTGAAAATCCTTCTGGTTCTTCAGGACAACACATGAAAGCTGGATCCTGCATCCAGGCAGGGGTGCTGTTCAGCTAATAGCCATCACCAAATTAATTCTGTCAGTCTCAGTGGAACCCGACGAGACAGGCTGGATTGCAGATCTAATTAACTTGCACTCACACCAAACGGATATTTCAGAGACGTGGTCTAGAAATCACACAGAAGAGAGTGAACACAAAGTATGAGGGTAAAGAAGGACACAGTATATCTGCCTACAGGGCAGCACTCACAGGTCTAATCCATATTGATTTACAATGTGAAGTAGTGGTGAGAAACTGGGACAAGGATGGGGGGGCTCTGAAACATGAGGATTATAAATCTATTGTTCAATTGAAAATAAAGGACAAAGAACTTTTCACTCAAGCCCAGTTGTACCTATTCTCTTTCAGGGTAGGAATTCTTCTCTAACTCTGTTGAGGAGCACTTTGCTGCTTTACTGTGTTTAGGTATGATGAGAAAGCAAATCTCAGTTCAAATTATATTTCTCATTCAATCCTCTACGCTAATAGCATTCACGTATAGAAGATAAGCAGATGGCACAAATCTCTCAACAGTAAACAGATGGCATAAATCCCTCTCATGCAATTTTATAGAAATGCACAATTCAGTATAAATACACTGTTAAATGGTAATCGTATTAGTACAGCACACTTAAGGGTTTGCACACTCATGATCATACTCACTACAACAGAACACACAGTTTAGGTCAATACACTGTTCAATGTATCAAACAGAGGATCCTCTGAAACCTGAATTTTAAGGCAAAACATCAAAAATATAAAAGTCTTTCTTGACTAATCAATTACCACAAATGTAATAGATTAGTCATGATAATGTACTAATGCCCAGATAAACCAAATAGTACTGCATTATATGCACTGCTCAAAAAATAAAGGGAACACTTAAACAACACAATGTAACTCCAAGTCATCCACACTTCTGTGAAACCAACCTGTCCAGTTAGGAAGCAACACTGATTGTGAATCAGTTTTACCTGCTGTTGTTCAAATGGAACAGACAACAAGTAGAAATGAGAGGCAATTAGCAAGACAACCCCTATACAGGAGTGGTTCTGCAGGTGGTGACCACAGACCTTTTCTCTGTTCTCATCCTTTCTGGCTGATGTTTTGGACACTTTTGCATTTTGTCAGTTCTCTCACCATAGAGGTAGCATGAGGTGATGTCTACAACCCACAGAAGTTGCTCAGGTAGTGCAGCTCATCCAGGATGGCATATCAATGCGAGCTGTGGCAAGAAGGTTTGCTGTGTCTGTCAGCACAGTGTCCAGAGCATGGAACAGATACAAGGAGACAGGCCAGTACATCAGGAGACATGGAGGGGGCCGTAGGAGGGCAACAACCCAGCAGCAGGACCACTACCTCCTCCTTTGTACAAGGAGGAACAGGAGGAGAAGTGCCAGAGCCCTGCAAAATGACCTCCAGCAGGCCACTAATATCCATGTTTCTGCTCAAACTGTCAGAAACAGACTCCATGAGGGTGGTATGAGATTTTTTGAGTATGATTCCAAATCCAGATTTTGATTTACATTGATCATTTTTATGGTATTTTGTTCTCAACACATTCCACTATGTAATAAATAACCTTCCAGACACAAGACCAGATCCCTAACCATGTGTGTGTGTGTGTGTGTGTGTGTGTGTGTGTGTGTGTATTTGTACCCTTGTACACTATCAGTATCAAAATCAAAATTTTGGTATTGTACCATATACCTGCCCTCAGCTAGCAGATGAGTGGCCTAAAGGTTAGCAATGCAGGCTTGGGACAGAAAGGTCACTGGTTCGGGACAAAAAGGTTGCTGCTCCTTCCCCTGGACTAGCAGTAAAATGGAGGAAGAAAGTGAGTTGTGAATGAATGTCCCAAACATGCATGGCTGATGTGCTCTTGAGAAAGGCACCTGACTCCCAACTGCTTCCTGTGTACTGCAGCTTATATGATCACCATGGCAGGCAGGTGTGTGTTCTGCTCACTAGGGTGTGTGTATGTGTGGGTTCACTGCACAGATGGTATTATTGTGGAGAAACATTTTCCCATGAGAATAAGTACCACATCTATTTTTTCTTTCAAGTGTTTGATACCAATTATGTAAAGCTGCTTTGTGACAACGCCCGTTGTAAAAAGCGCTATATAAATAAATTTTGATTGATTGATTGCTTATGTTGTTTCTGACATTGTATGATATACTATTATGAACACTGACAAAATTTTACACGGCTGCTGCTACAGTTTCAGGCTCTGTACTTCTGTCCACTTATGTTTTATAGTGAACAATTAAGCAAACTTCATGCACCAAATACATCTAAGCTAAACTGTGCAAATGAGATTTTTGACCGTCACTTGAAAGTAATGTGCAGGTAATATTTCCCCCAGTAATTCCCCCTGGGAACATGAGCTAAGCCTGATGATGTGGCACTGACTCACCCCTGCTGTTTCACCTACTTTTCCATAACAACAAGCATGCCAACATGAGAGGACAATAAAACCGACATCAAAAAGTTTCACTTCTAAAGGCCATCCCCTGCCTGTTATGGTAATTAATGTTCACTAGTATACTAAAGGAAAAGAACAGCTTAAGTAATAATATTTTGATAAATGAGGCATTGGCAAAAACTTGTTAGAAGGCTACTGAGATGGCCTGAAAATGCAATACATTGACAGAAGTATTGGGACACCTGCTCATTCATTGTTTCTTTTAAAATAAAGGCATAAAAAGTGCTTTTGTTGGAGGAACTGTCTTTATTGTCTTGGGATGTGTTTTACTAGGTCTTGGACCACTGCTGTGAGCATCTGACTGAATTCAGCTTCAGTTAGCTCAGGATGTTGGATGATCATAACCCCACCTCATCCCCAACTCATCCCAAAAGTATTGGAGCACCATCATTCAAGAGAACACAGAGTTACTACTCCACAGCTCAATGCTGGAGGGCTTCCTCCCCTCACTCCATGAATGCCATTAAACATGATGCCAGTAGGTTTGTGTTTACACAGTAAATATGCCAGTGTTATATCAACACTATTAGAGTTAAATTAACAACATTTAACACTCTCAGTGTTAATTTAACTCTATCAGTGTTGGCAGATTTACTGTGTACCTGTATATCTGTTAATGAGTCTTATTCTATTGGCAGTGCTTCTCTATGGGGACAAGCTGTGTGTGCATTTGTACATCTGTGTCAGCAATGAGTTTTAAATTAGATGAATACATTAAATAAAAGGGGTGTCCACAAACATTTGGACACACAGTGTATTTGCCTTGAAGCTATAATGAGGACATAATTGTCTGGTGCAGCTCAAAACAACCCAAAGAGGTGGAGAGAAACAAACAGGTTTCACAGAGAACTGCAGTCTATATTCAGACAGGAAATAGAGCAATTAAATTTTCAAGCGTCGCAGCCAACGAAAGATATGAGTGAGGCTGGATTTTGTGAAAGATTTATAAACCTTGGTTTAGGGAATCTAGGTCAGACCAGGGGCTGAATTGTGTTACTATGACAAAATAAGGCATGTCACAGCAGAGTGAACAGGCAATCTAGATTAAAATTAAGCCAAACATTTTTGGAGTAACTCAGAGGACAATACATCTGCTTCTGGTGTGAGGTCTGTGAAACGTTAATGTGTGTTCATGTCTAGCATAAATGATCTATTAACTCTCCTTGTCTGGTGCACAAGTGCTGCAGCCACTGAACAGATGCTCTATATGGCATATGGTTTCAATATCTACAGATTAGAGTTGCACTAAGAACCAAGAGTATTAAAACGTTTCAGTGCTCATATTTGGCATTAAATTCTATAAAATTACTTCAGTATTTTCAATATTAATATAAATAATTTGCACTAATTTAATTTTTAATTTTATTATGTTGAAGATTATACAGGGTGTCCTGTTTGCTCATTTACCCAAATAACTAATACTAATGAACATGATTATGATGGTGATAAAACGTAGATTAAATATAGCTCAGTCTGTGTGGAAAAGACTGACATACACAGTTACAGTGCAGGTAGACATGTGATCATTTCTGATGGCTGTAGGAGTGGAGGCCGGCGCCCACCCAGTCATCTCCATCGGTCGCCTGCCGCTGCAGCAAGATATTAAAAAGTCCTCAGTTATCCTTCTGGACACAGTATGGTACATTGGCTATTTCACCCTGAGGACTGTGCAGAAATCCGTGTATAATGTATCAGCACACAGTACAGGAGGAAGTGTTCATGGTGTGAATGTACTGGATAACAAACTCAGTTCAGAAGACACAAAGCTGGGAAAAAAGCAGGCCTTCATGCAGCCACATCACCACCTGATCAGGAGAAAAGAACTGCATGCTGGACATGTTCAGCACATGTTGTATCATCAGTCCTTTCACACAGACTGAGTTATATTTAATCTAAACTTCATCACCACATCTTCATTAGTATTAAAGTTATTCATGATTGTTTGGGTAAAGAAGCAAATGAGACACCCTGCATTTAAAAAAACAGACACGTTAAACTGTGAAATCTGGAAACGTGTCTGTGTTGTATCAAACATACCTTTGGTATTAAAGACAATGGAATTAAAGACAATGATGAGTGCTTTTAATTTATAACCAGGCTATCAGCTTGGTATAGAGTATCATGACACTACACTTGCTATCGTGACAACCCTAATTTAGATATAGTAAGATTCTAAATTGAAGCCTATTTCATCCCAAACAAATTAATTTCAAATTCTTGATGCAATCCACATCATTACACAGATTTATTCAGATATTCTGAAGAGTTTAATCCATAAACATAATACTTGGAAAGCAGCTTTTTGTTTCCCTATTTCAACATTAGGAAAAGTGGATGGATGTAAATTATGTAATAGTGCATGTAGATGGATGTAAACAATCACAGGAATCAAGAAGAAACCATTAAGAGCTAAACAGAAGATGAGACATTTTGCAGAAACACTATCCATATGACTGACAGGAGTCATTTTTGTCATTTCTGTTTGGCCCAATAACTTTTACTATTATTATTCATGTATTTTTGCTCCCATTGTGCTTCTAGCAGAGCAGGATGAGTTAGCATTTTTATTAATGTCACAGCCATACTGCAGAGCTGAATTAGTATGGGGGAGAGGTACATGCCCTTGGGGTGCTGCTAGGGTTCAGCAGACAGAGATGCTTTTCTTCCTCCTCATTCTTCTAATGGACCACTTATGCGCAAATAGATGCAGCGGACATTTAGGGCATCATGTTTTATTGGGCTGAATGATGGATTGGGGACAGCTGGATAAATCCCAGCACACAAATGCCTACCTGAGACCAACCGGCAGTCAAACTGCTAAATTATCAGTGAAGATCTTGGGTGAAATGATGCAAATTCATTAAATTATTAAGCAAATTTTAGAATATGTGTCTCTCTAGCTCACAATGTTAACATTCTATACTTTTCTTCTCTTCAGATAATGTGCTGAATATATATGCTCTCTGTAACACAGCAGAATTTACAAAAACACTATATGGAAAAAAATACTGGCACCTACTTCATTGAAATCAAGTGTATGTAAAAGTGTTTATCCTGCTTTTGTTGGAGTACTTCTCTACTGTCCAGGAAAGGCTTTTCACTACAGTTTGCAGCATTGCTATTATGATTTGACTGCATTCAGTAACAAGAGTGTTAGTGAGGTCTGAATGTTAGATGATCACCAGCCCACCTCATTCCCAGCTCAATGGTGGTGGGCTTTATACAACTCTACCCCACACCTGGCATTAGACGTGGTGCCAATAGGTTCATGTTTATCTACTCTAGAGAGTCCTATTCTATTGGCAGTCCTTCTCTGCAAGGAGTATATAAGCTGTGTGTGTGCATTTGCACATAAAGTAGCTGAATGCATACATTATAAAGGGTGTACACAAACACTTTTTACATAGTGTATGTCAGACAAAAAAATCCACAAAGACATTCTATAAAAGATCCTGGCATGGATGTATTGTTCTCTGAAAAAAAAATGGTTTTTTAATGTATAGAAGTCTGTTAAACTTTTAAAAATTCTCATCACACTCTTACGTCTCTTCAAAAACTCTTACAATTGCCTTACAAGCTCATCCATTAATTCCATTCTTTAGAAAACCACATTTTCCTGTTGGGCATTGCTTTAAAAATCTCCATTTGGTCTTTATTTTTAAGACTGCATGGACATAATAAAGAGAAGATCCACACAACCCATTAATAACATTTCATTTCATTCAAAGCAAAAAAGCAACAGAGAGGATGATCATCAAATAGATGCATCATCTTCCACCTGCATTTGCTTAGTGTATACTGCAGTGGGCAGCAGAGTGTAAATCCTGGCATGCAGTGGCACTGAAAGCAGGAGTGCCTTCGCCCCCTTACCATCAGAAAAAGTACTGCATGCGATTCACACAGTCTGTCAACGTGGCTGAGTCATCCTGTCCACTATCCAAACAAAGCAGCACTGCTGAAATGTTTCATTTGGTGCCAGAGTGAGATCACAGCTCAAATATACCTCAAATATACCAAACACATGGTAGAAAATAAGTGATCTGTGACAAGAGCACATCCAAAGGGCTCATAGTAAAGGGAAACCATTGTAATGTATTTTAATGATTGTCTGGGTAATATGATACATGAGATTTCTGTTAAGACACAACACATCAATACAAAGAAAGCAAAAACTAAACAAATACAACCATCCGCACAGCTTTTCTACCGTCTGTCTATATCTTGTGAAATGTATAATGTGCATGCAAAATTCTCAGACACACCAACAGCTATTAATCTCTCTGCCGGATGCAACACCAAGTGATGTCATTTTTATGACAATGACTAACATCAGCATACTGAGGCTGCAGTGATGCACTCAGCACTAAGCCTTCAGAGCCTACAGTATAATCTGACATCATTACTCATCTGCAGGGAAAATCTGCATTGCACAGTTGGAAATTAATGATGTCTCTCTTAGTAGTAATGTGTCAGTGACTCAGAGAGAACAGCTCTGTGGCACCTATGAGAGTACTGTGTTGGTTCTAATAGGCAGCTAAAGAACAGAAAGAATATTAGCAGTGACTCAGCACTGTTCATCATGGAGTGCAGAGGAAGCACATGGGCAAATTAATAGCTTTACATTTCCAGCTTGCTGGATTTTTTCAGTCAGTTAGTCATAAAGTAACTGCAGAGTAGCCCTGATTGAAACTCTACAAACTGTAAAACAATTTTGGATGAAGAAGAAGAAACAACAACTTTACCACCGGCCTCTGCCTTGTCCCATCAAAACAGCAATCCCAGGCCCACTTCTATAACAACCTTTAGGCCAAGGCCATCCCCCTACTTGGTATGCATTATTATAGGGGTATCCATGGACTAAAACTTAGAGAGTAGGCTTAGAGTCAAAGAGTCTTCAGTCCAAAAGCCTGAACTATACGTAATGTCTGAAATGCACTTCAGCAAAGCACCTAACCCCCAACTGCTCCCTGGGCACTGCCCACTAG
Organism: Crenuchus spilurus; assembly: GCA_036984385.1. Classification (NCBI taxonomy): domain Eukaryota; kingdom Metazoa; phylum Chordata; class Actinopteri; order Characiformes; family Crenuchidae; genus Crenuchus; species Crenuchus spilurus. The sequence goes on from BRDA01009024.1 coordinate 58,146, forward strand.
AGTGCATTTGCTCCATACATGGATGGATTAAAGGTAGAGGTCAAATTGTTATGTGTGTAGGTTTCAAAATGAACAATCCAATGTATTTTTATATGATTATTAGTCGTGATGCCTTTATTATTTATATATTACAAAATGTGCCAGTGATTTTATATTTAGGTGGATCCCCCTCTGTAAATTTTTTAAGTCCAATCCTCTCTTCTCACCATTATTGTGAGTGGTCAAATTGCGTGTGAATTGGAGGCGTGTCCAGGATAAGTCACAGATTATCATGGAGGAGGAAGAGCTACACCTTCCCCCAAACTGCTACAAATCTGTAACATACTGATCTGCATAGCATATGTATTAGCAGCTTCTTCATATGTATCTACAATGTATCACATCAATGTGTATGACATGAGGCACATCCCTACGATGCACACATTTCAAAGACCAAATGATCACTTTCAGAAGAAAGTTTTTAAACTTTTTTTGACTTCTTCTAAATTTTTAATAAAATAAAATATTTTCCTACAAAATGAAGCTCCTCAGTACAAAAGATAGTAGAGTAGCGTACCTGACAGTTGGGCCGTGGTGATAGTTGGCCTTGAGTTGAGGGGGTAGGGTTGCAGTAGGAGGGGTCTGAGGCAGATCAGAGGGTGGAGCAAGATCAGTTTCAGGCTCTGGCTGGCCAGAAGGAGGTTCAGGTTCAGATTCAAGCTTGGTTGTAGGTTCAGGAGCAAGCTCAAGCTGAGGAGAAGGAGGAGCAGGTTCAGGCACAATTTCAGGCTGAGGAGAAGGAGGAGCAGGTTCAGGCACAAGTTCAGGCTGAGGAGAAGGAGGAGCAGGTTCAGGAACAAGCTCAGGTGCAGATTCAGGCCAAGGTTGAAACTCAAGTTGGTCAGAAGGAAGTTTAAGTTCAGCTTCAGGCTCTGGTTCAGGTTCTAGCTCACAGGCAGCCCTCTCTGGAGGTGTGGGAGGTGGGGTGGGGAACTCAGCACTGTCCTGAAGTAGGTGAGCGGGAGGAGGAGGAGGAAAGAGGAGATCCTCTGGGGGTGGAGGGAAATAGGGATCAAGCTCACTCCCTTCAGCTGCTTCTGTCTGTGGGAATCTGCACAACACACATACACACACACACACAAAGGGTTAAGGAGGGTACTTTACTACATAAGACATAGTTCACTTCAGAACCATGATCATTATGTAATAGAAGTATAAGAGGATGATAAAACACATGCAGCAAAGAGGACATGACCCTTCTCAATGGATACAGAGAACCATTTGTCATTTTGGTCCTTTTCTAAACCTGCTATGTTACAAAATTAAGTGTGGTTAAGCCCTTCAACTATGAACCCAAGTGTCTGTCCACTACAAATGGCATAATACCACTTTGTTTTATGATATCAGTACAAACATTTTAATTAGAATATTGGCTAATATCAATCTGACTGCTTTTCTTTAAACACAATTAAGCTATAAAGTCAGTATAAATAGCTATATCTTATTGTGTGTGTGTGTGTGCGTGTGTGTGTCTCACAGTCATAAAGTGACATTTCAAACCTTTTTTGTTTGAATAATTATACTCTATGAATAATAATTTATTCAAACTCAAAATTAAATATTCAAATCATGTGAGATTGTGGATTTATACATTTGTATGTTTTGATGTGGCACTGTATGTAGGATGTATAACACTACTTTCGTCATCCATCCATCCATCCTGACTGGCATTAGACAGAGAAAGCTGGCAAATGCCCAACTGTGTGTTATCAGAGAAGAGCCCTAATCGGACAGACGGCTCTCCAGCTGCTCATAGTGGGAGCCTGCCTCCTGTCAGGCTCTAAAAATACGTCTCACTCACTGGAGCCAGCCGCCACACCTCCATACTCCCTCAACAACTGCAAATAGCATAGCACTAGCCTATCAGACACACTGCATCCTGTAATCAAAAATGGGCCAGCCTCAACCACTGAGCTCAGCTCAGCTCCCTCCATTTCAGACTAAAAGGTTTCATTAAAGTCAATTGTGAAATTCTTCATAATGGATATTTATTGTACATAAGGACAACAAGAACAAAGGAATCTTGTGTGAAAGTGGCAAGCAACACAGTCATCTCTCTGTGACACACACACACACACACACACACACACACACCCTAATCTCCAGGGAGCAGCTGTATCCTGAAGAATGATCCTAGAGCCCCAGAATGTGTGTTTAATAGTAAACAGGCTGCAATAAATAAAATTAGCTGAGTGAGCCAGCATTTTAGCTGTAAAAATAACAACAGTGCAACTGCTGCCACTGTCGCATCTATTCACACTCTACCAAAAGCAATCTCTATTGGCCAGAGTGACTGGAGGTTATCAGCTAATGGTGTAGCTGGGTTATTAGTTTATTCTCATCATGCTGGTGCTCATGTCTGCCAGACCCCACTGCTTAAAAATATCCACACCTTGTGTTCGTAACAAAGAGCATGTACTGTAATTTCAGCACTAACACGGCACAGATAATCACTATACAGTCATTAAAGTAACTGTTGCTCAGCTACTTTCACACAGCCAGTTTGGTTTCTCATTCAGGCTCATATTTCTCCTCTGGATATTAGCTCTATATATCCACAATGACTTGCTTTTCTCAGTATACAACACAGGAGACCCCCCAGGATGACAGAGGTAAATCATAAACATGCAGGCAGGTATAAGCAGTGTTGTTTACCAAGCTGTTCATTACAAATTGTACAAAATGAGAACATGGAATTACATATGATTATAGTCTATAATATCTAGACTAGAGAAGCTAAGATGAGCTCATTTATGCCAGATTCAGGCAGCTTGAACCTATTAGTACAACTTTATGAGAACTATTATCCCCCCATAATAAAGCTGTATATTTTTTTTTTACTGCAGCTGTTATGGGTAATTACAGAAGCAGGTCAAATAGACTTCCTGATGCTTCAAATGTTTCTTTACAAAAGTTTCTACAAAATGTGAGGCTCAGTGGGGCTCAATAAAACAGGTTAAGGTCAAATTTATACAGCGACAAAGGCTGGAGTGGCCCTTTAATGACATGAATTTAATCCTATCCAGAAAAAAAACAGTGTAAAAGTCATTGGTTTGCTGGTAGAAACTAGTTTGTAAATCAGGGATTATATTACTACTATCTCCAAAAATTAGAACATTGTAATATATATACACTATCATATATTTATATTGACTGTCTATGAAGTGACATTTTTATTAACTTATATTTGCTTTAATGTTGACAATGTGAACAGAAATTTACTCAAACTCAAAATAAAATTCCAATAATTTGATATTCTGGATTTCTGGAGCTTTAAGCCAAACTGATTAACAGTAAAACATATTAACTGCATGCAAATTGACATTTCAAGCCTGTTAATGTTGATCAATATGGCAATACTTCTCAAATTATTTGCATATTTCATTTTGAGTTTGAGTAAATTACTTTTCAAGCAGTATCAACATTAAAACAAAAAAGGCTGGAAATGAATATGAAATACGATCGTTTACCTTTTAAATTAAATTATGAACAGTGAACGTTCTCATGATATTCTATTTTTCTAGATGCACAAGTATGAAAAATATCCCATAAAAATATCTAAATGAAACGTTTCTTTTAGTAAAACAGGCAGCAGTTAAGTCATTTCAGACTGTGAGAATTAAAATAAAAGTTTGGCAGTCTGTTACTGTTATGACGAGTGTGGGTTGATCCACTTGGAGCCAACTAGCATGAGTTTATATTAGGCAGACTGGAGAGATCTGTACAGAGGAATAGATGCCTATGCAAATGCCCAAGTCTCACAGTTTACTCTACTTTCCACACTGACAAAGGCATTTAACTCTGTCAACATAAAATCAACAGGGTGCTGAGACTGCGTATAAAAATTAGATGTGTGAGACAAGCAATGAGAAAGCAAGACTTCTCCACGACGCAGTTAATCATGCTCCAACATGGTATCTCCCTCCCACTTTTTTTTTACATACAGTACCTCCCACCTTCCATCTGTTGAGATCAGTAGATACAGGCTGTAATTAACAGTACTTTGCATACTCACAAGCCTGCGCTCAGCATCATTAAGGAAGAGAAATGCCTTAGAACATGACTAACAGCAGAGCAAGTTCAAAACTTACCAAACACCATCCACCAGGCCCAGTGAGTGTAAAGTACAGCATGAAGAGCATTCTCTTTAGCTTCTGCACTCAAAATACCTCATACAGCCACTTCACAGGCCTCTCTCTCTCTCTCTCTCTCTCTCTCTCTCTCTCTCTTTATAACACAAACTCGGTCACTCACTCAGTCACAGTGGAGTGTGTCTCTATACTATGCCTTTTGTTCTAGACTGACAGGCTTCTAGGAATGACCTCATGAGAGGGTGTTGGCGCAAATAGCAAACACATATGTATGGCAGTGCACTCTCGCACACACACTCACACATACAGCCTAAATTCCTTTGTGGTCCAAGTCTGAACAAGAGCCAAAGAGAATATAACAGTTAAAGTAAAACAGGCAGAAGCTAAAGCCACCCTGACAAAACAACAAATAAATTCCAGTCTGAGTTAACAAGATAACCTTCATGCACAGACAGGAAATGTATACAAGTGAGAATGTCTCTCTCTCTCTCTCTCTCTCTCTCTCTCTCTCTCTCTCTCTC
>BRDA01009029.1:23733-36233 GCA_036984385.1 Crenuchus spilurus
CTCTCTCTCTCTCACACACACACACACACACACACACACACAAACTCTCTCTCTCTCACACACACACACACACACACACACAAATGCTCTCTCTCTCACACACACACACACACACACACACAAACTCTCTCTCTCTGTGTCTCACACACACACACACACACACACACACACACAAACACTCTCTCTCTCTCTCTCTCTCTCTCTCTCTCTCTCTCTCTCTGAGTGTGTGTGATGCCCTAATAATGATTCATTATTAACCTAAATAATATTTTGCAGCGTTGGCCATGTTGAGGTCACGCGGTATGGGTGACGTCATCACCTAGAAGGACTTGTGGGTTGTACACAGTTGTAAAACAGTTATGAATTGTTCGTATCGGTTATTTTATGCAGTTGTGTTGTGCTGGTTTAGTGTTTTATTAATGTAGTCATCATCCTGTGTTGGAAGATGTGATTAATTTGTTTACGTGAGTAACTTACCGTCTGTGACATGTGGAATAGCTTTAGTGTCACACACACACATCAGACAATAAACTCAACTCAACTTGTGCGCTCGAACAATAGCGGACACGGCCAATCACACGTTAGCAAGAATGAGCTTGTAGGCGGTCTAAAATGAAACAGGATTTTCAGATTGAGCGGCTTGGATTCCTGCTGGGTCCTACTGCTCGACCGTTCTCCCTGTATGTCAATCAAGTGACAAGTTTTATAGTGAGGACGGATGATAGGCTGACGTCTATTTTTTTAAATGCCATGCGATCTACCCACACTACCTTTGCAATCGACTGGTAGATCGCAATCGGCGTATTGTGCACCCCTGATGTAGATCATCCTCGCTACAGTCTACACTCATACACTTATATGTTTGTTTGTTGATTTTTACTGTCTGACTCTCTTCTGTTGGGTGTTAACTTGTATTTATATGTTTGTTTGTTTGTCATCTCCAGCGCATCACCTCACTGTGTTCCGCTGGGCAGATGGTGGGGGAGGGGCTTAAACACCTCTGAACAGGAAGAAAGTGTCACACCCACGGTAATGAGACTTCCTGTATCATTCTGTTGCTCTGTTCAATTATTCATCGCACTTCTTCCAGAGAGAGAGAGAGAGAACAAAAGAGCCATAAATAAACAAGAAAAACAATAAACAGCTCACATAAAGACTGAACTGCTGATAGTGCAGCTTTCATTGTTTATTAGTGAGTAAAGATCCACAATTAAAGACCATAGAAGATCTATATGAACAGAAAAGGTATCATTTCATTATTTACAGAGATAGACTATCGACAGACATTTTAAAGCCCATGTGCTAATAATGAACATTAACATAATCTAATGAAGTCATTATATTACTATTTTTAAAAAGTCTCACAACTGAAAAAGACCAACTTCATTTTTCTTCTGCTCTTCACTCCAACAAGACACTCTGACAACCCTGAAGCTGAGATGATGAATATTTATATGTATTTTAAACAAATGTATTTTAAAGTTACCAAACTTTACTCACAGAGTGTAACCAAACTATTGACTGGAAATGTGTGTATGTGAGTGTTTTTACCTGTGTGTTGGTAGACGTTGTTTGGGTGTGACTCCACCCTCTGGGGCAGACCCTCTCACCTGGATTACCTGTCACTGGACTTTAACTCCGCCTCCCCCTCACCTGTTCAGAAGGTAAGCAGAGCCTGCAGAGTCTGAGTCTTTACCTGAGCAGTTTACATGTGTAACTACAGTCCTGTGCAAAAGTTAGTGCTCCTCAGTTAAACACACGTGTGTGTATGTGTATGTCTTATAATGTGTGTGTGCGTGTGTGACTGAGGGGAAATGTAGGGTGTTTTTTGTTGGCTGTTTTTTGCTGAGTCAGGGTCAGATGGGCTGAGGTAACACAGCTGGAACAGAAAGTGCTGTCTCATCAATGTGAGTGATGATCACTCAGCATTTTTAATCAGGCAGAGCCGCCTCATCAGCACAAACACTCGTCTGTCGTCTTGGGTCCTGTGTTTGTGTTTTATATGATGAGAGTAGCCTTATCTGTCCTTGCATTACAGTTACAGCATCACCTAGCAAAACCTTGTCAACACTCTAGCAACACCCTGTCATCACCCTAGCGACACCCAAGGTTTGCCATAACATCACCATAGCAATTCCCAAGGACACTTTTGCAATACCCAAGCAACAACCTAGCAACACCCTAGCAACCCCTATCAAAACCCTTTAATCACCCTAGCAATGTGACACTCTAGCAAAACACTACTGTCACCGTTGCAGCACCCTAGAAAGACCCCAGCAGATTTGATCTTTCTACATATTTTTCCATTAAGTGACATTTGTTACCTGGACTATAAACTGGCCTTAATGTTAACATTCTGCTGTGCTTGTTTACTTCAGAAGCCTCTGCTGGATGAACAGCGGGTGGACTACGTTCAAGTGGACGAGAAGAAGACTCAAGCTCTGCAGAACACCAAGACAGAGTGGAAAGACATCCGACAGTCCAAAGTGTAAAAAAATCACCAGGAACAAACTGATAACAGACTCGGCGTACAGGCCTTAAAGCCTAAAGCTCAATGTGCAGCATCAAGAAGAAAAACAGGAAGTACAAGACTTTATTCAAACTTCGCACTCAAATGGCACTTAAAGGACGAGTCCAGCATTTTTCAGTCTGATCTTTATATCTGTGGTGTCTGTACAGCTGACAGTTATTTCAGGATGTTTCCCTGAAAGGCTAGAAAACCCACAGACTCAAATGATAAGTGATACTGGCCTATAAAGTGTCCCCATATACAAAGGTAATTGATTAGTTGGTGGCAACATACTCTGCAATGTGAAGCAGAGTTGAGTTTCCCGCTCCAAGTTCATTAACGAGGTACAAAAGGAAACCTGGTTAAGGTCATTACACCCTGGTTAACAGGTTCAGACATTTTACTGTATTTGTGCAAAGTAAACATGAGCAGTAATCTAAACATCACAATATTGTCCATTTTTATACATTTGTTATTGGCGGTTGTTGTAGCTACTCCGTCATAGGTTGCCATAGTAACAGATGGTGGCTATGGTTACCATTTTCAGATCTACTTCATAGGTGTCATCACATACCAGACACATACCAGCCAATCAGAATCTCAGAATCAATATTGGCATTAGTGATAATAGAAGCCATTGGGCAGTTGATAAAAAATATGTCACTAATTTAAAACTAAAGTTGTCCTACTCTATTAATCAGCTTTAGACAATAACAGAGTGATTTATAATCTTATTTGTGTAATCTTAAACTCCACCCACATCACGGCACTTGTTTACAGCTACATATGACTCAAGAGTTCATGAATGTGAGCATCACGTAAGCATTTACTGGTATTCACGAACTGCGTATTGACTTGTATTATAGTCAGCACGTTTTCTCTTCTTTTCTAAATTCAGGGAAAAGAACTGAAGTGATAGTCTGTAGTAACTGATCAGACACCACAGACATAGAAATCAGTGATGAAGTTGAAAAGACTGGAAATTTTCTCTCAGCTAGTCTGAGTGCTTAATCAGACCCGAGTGAAACCAGCTCCTCTTTCTGCAGGTTCAGGTACACACTGGTTCTGTTCTGGGAAGGTCAGAAGATTTATAAGAACCTCATTCACTCATGACTGAGTTCTGGCATTAAAATGACTATAAAATAACTTCAGGAGACACACTGTGAGTAGGACTTACATTCTGGGATATTAAAGGGCCCATATCCTGCTTTTCTCCTGTGGTCCACTGCACTAAAAACGCTCATAAATGCTCATGCTGCAGGCTCTCTTTATTGAACAGGCAGGTGTTAATACTGCACTTTTAATGCCGGGTCTGCATTACACCATTTTAAATCCAATTTTGCTGTTGCAGACACATTTTTGGGCTCCATTTTGGCGACAAACTGTTAAATGATTTGATTTCCCCACTGTCCAAGACTACGATATTTCCAAATGTCTCACCAAAGAACCGAACATCAAATCTTGTAATGTGAGAACCGGTGTGACAAGTGGTATGAGCAGTTATGAACAACAGTCAGAATGAGAAACAAGAGTTTGTTTCTAAAATGAAACAGAACTACTCATCATGTAGCCATTGCTCAGCTCATAGTCTCAATATTGCTCTGCCGGGTCTCGCTTTTGTTTGGGCACATCTCAATCTCACACTGACGGGTCTTGTTTGGACAAGTCTCAATCTCTCCCGGCTGGGTCTCTCACTCAAATGGCAAAGACTCCCATTCACTCAGCTGGGTCTTACTCTCATTTGGTCAAATGTCACTCTCACACAGACAGATCTCACTCTTGCTCTGCCGGGTCTCACTCTCACTCTGCCAGTTCTGAATTGCCCTCAGTGAGGTCTCACTCTCGCATAGCCGTGTATACTCTCACTCTGCCTAGTCTCACCCTATCTCAGCCATATCTCACTCTGCTGTGTTTCACTTGCCCTCAGTCAAGTCTCACTTTTGCAGAGCTGGGTCTTGCATTCTACCAGGTTTCCCTCTCACTCTTCTTCGCTCTCGCACAGCCATCAACAACAAAAAAGAGCTCGCAGCTGAGAAATGTGGTATGAGCAGTACAGCGATTCTGAGACTTTGTAAGTCATGTGGTGTCCACTTACGAGTGAATGTAAATCTTTGCTCTCATTGTGTGCCCTGTATCTTGCCTCATTCAAGAAACATTCCAGATTGAAGCTCTTCAGTGTGAAAGGGTGTGGCTAATCTCCTGTGAGCTGACTGTGACATCACAAAAAGGGTGAATTCAAAATGAGGTGTTTTTACATATGGACTGGAGACGTTTTGATAATGTTTACATTTGACTCATTTATTTAAAAGAAAGAGAGGAATGTGGTTTTCCATGATATGGCCCCTTGAATTCCACAGCATTGCTTTACTGCTTTAATCTGAATGAATACTGATTCGTAATCAGGAAACTGATTACACTCACTTGGTCACTTTATGAGCTCCGCCTACTTTATAGGTTCAATGTAGACATATACAATTACAGATTGTTGCCCACTTCATCACTGGTGAGTTCCTGACCAGAGTGGGTGGAGCTACAAGAGAGGGCCTTCTGATAAATGTGATAGTAGGTGGAGCTACAAAAGAGCTTTCTGATAAAGTAGACAGTGGGTCGAGCTACAAGAGTGGGCTTTCTGCTGCTGTATTTTATTTTCTTTCTGATTGAGATACTATGTGGATGCATTTCTGCTGTTATCATTAAGGACTATTTGGGGATCACAAGCTTTGGGGACGGCTAGGGCGACCGGACGGAGTTAATTATCTCTTTTTTTGGCAATTTGCTCCTTCCTGTGGTCCTGCATAACCTGTTGTTCTATAACAAAACCATTCTCTCTATAATGGCGCTAACATTTCAGGTAATTCAGAGCAGATTTACAACTTAATTTGTCGTAGCATCAACATTATTCCACATTTTTCATTTTTCCAATTCATTTTTTTTAGATTTCAGGTTGTTTTGATGTAAAATGCTCCCAAGATTTCTTTACAATGGTGGTGATTGCAAATGGTGTTAACTAGACATTATGACACAAACATATTTCTTTTGGGAATACTTTACCATACAACACTCTGCATGTATCCCTCCATCATGAAAAGATTTTTTAAAACAGTTCAAAATCCTCTGAGACATCAGTGTATTCCTATCTGATGTAATAACTCTTTAAGGGACATTTGGTTCTTATCAAAACCACTGTGAACACTTCTGACATTGTTTTAGGTTTATTTCCGGTCGCTGTGGCCATCCCTTCAGCCGTCGGGGCTAAAAGTCTGCACTAACACTGGCATAACAGGGTCAAAAACACTGTGGATTGTGACGCAGTTGTCACCAAATGTTAGCTCACTGTTATTTCTCACCATCGTCATGACTGAATCTGTATTTAAGCACAACTATAACCTGCTGCACCATCACTGTGATGTAATCAGCATCCCAAACCAAAAAAAAAAAAAAAAACCCTTTCAAGCTTTGTGCCCATTACACGAGGTTTAAGTGGGTGATGTATGTACAGTTGTGTGCAAAAGTTAGTGGCCCTGGTGAACTATTTATTGATGTTCTACATCTTTTTCAGGAAGTCTGTGATTTTATTTCTGTCCGGATGCAGCACCTCAATTTACACACTTACTCTGTATTTACTCACATTTAGCATTCTGGTCTGTGTAAAAGTGAAAGCACATTAAATAATTTGTGTTTTATTATTTACATTAATCACATTACATTTATACCACTGATGGAGAAACACACAGACACATTTTGTAAATAGAAACAATGCACTAAAACATAAAAAAAATGTCATATTTAAGTTTTAATCTCAACATTTCACCAGGGGTACACAAACGTTTGCAAACGTGTGTGTGTGTGTGTGTGTGTGTGTGTGTGGTGCATGCCTATCAACAGCAGGTAAATATTCTGGCTGTGTACTTTACATTTCAAAATCAAAATGAGTTTACTTTTCAGTAAAAAAAGAAAAAGGATTAAAATAAAAAAAACAAGACACTGACCTCAAAAATGAAGAATAAAAATAAATTAAAAAATTAAACATCAGCAGTCTGATTTTGTGGCATTTTTATTGTTAACAAAAGATAAATCTGCTTATAGTGTTTTTATAGATTATAAAAAGATTATGGGATCAATATATATTATGGGATCAAGTATGAGCCAATTGTGGTCTAAATTCGACCCAATGAAGGTACTTACAGGTCAGTTATGGCAAGGGTGGGTATATCTTGGGCCAAAACCAGCCTGGCTGTAGTCAGGTTTAAGGTTTGTCATGGCATTTGAACTCCACATGTAGCCCAAACACAGCCAACAATGTGACATATTTGAACACTATTTCTACTTTGGGCCAAAACTGGCCTAACTGTAAACAGCAAACCATGTCATCCCTGAGTTCTGATTTAAAGCAGGCTAAATTGATGTTGTATTCTGGGGAAGTCATCACAATCATTACACGGCGCTATTTGGGCAGATGAAAGTAGTAAGTGTGGGCCAGAACCAGGCCAACACGCTATTGTTCTGGGCACCTAAGGTCGTCTGTAGCTATGCAATTATAAAGATAACAGAAACAGCTGATTTGGGCTAACATCTATTATGGAATCAAATCTAAACTAAGACAGCCAATTATTAACCAAATACGGCCCAAGTAAGGCACATACAGGCCAAATGTGGCAATGTTGGGACAAAACTGGCTTGGCTGTAGAAGTCATGTTTAAGGTGGTCACATGTGGCACAAATACAGTCCACCATGAACAAAACTGTCAACTTTCAACAATCCCTGAGTTAATTTGGGTTAAATCAAGGCTAAATAACAGCACTAGATTTGGACAAGTCATCACCAACATTCTACTTTCATATTTAGTGTGCCAGAACTGGGCCATCACTCAACTACTACAAGGGTGTGGTCTGGACTCTTCTGGCCCCATGCAGTTGATTTAGACCAACATGCAGCTCACACTTAACATAAGAAGAGCTAAAGATAATCTGAGAGGCCGTTGTCCAAATGCACTCATATGACTCAGCGTGATATCGGCAGGATGTTCTGTCACCGAGGAGACATTTCGGGCTCTTCGTCAAGGTCAACAAGAGAACCATACGGTATTTTTTTTTATTTATGCGCTGAATGATTCAGTGATTTGTCATCCAGTACAAAAACAATTCCAACAAAAATGCATCTGAAGGTTGTGCACTCATTTATTGGCCATAAAAAAACATTGTCAGGCTATTTTCAAGTTAAAAGTCAAAAGACATTTATTCTACATCTCACTACTGTAACTTAAGTTTGTATATTCAGTGTTTTAAAATTATTTAAGGTAAAATAACTAAATATGCAGTAAGTCTGGCTGTGTATGTGGCACCTTCATTAACCCCAGCAGGCTTGGGTGCCTTCAGAGAATTTCAGTTGATGTTAGCTCCAGATTTTTACTAAAGAATAGTAAAAAAATGGACTCCAAACATGTCTTTGCTCATTGAGGACATCTGAAGTAAGTTGAAAAATACAAAGTGGCACATAAAAATATATGGTGAAAAAGGTTTTTTGTTCAGAACATAATTCAAAGAGGTAAACTGTTGTATTTTATATTCATCACATGTAAAATACCATCAAGCTTTTTTATTGATTTAATGTTGATCTGTATGACCTATAGCTCAGGAATATCAGAAATCCAGAATCTCAAATTATTAGGATATTTCATTTGGAGTTTGAGTAAATGACTATTCAAACAGTATCAACATAAAAAAAATAAGTTCATGCACACTTTACATGAAATGTATGTATATATATGACAGTTTACCTTTGTGAATTAAATTATGAACACAAATTAAATTATTCACAATATTCAAATTTTTGGAGCTAGTATAACAATAATAATAATAATAATAATAATAATAATAATAATAATAACAAAACAATAATACAAACACGAGAAGTCAAGTATTTTCTGTGGTGTTCATAACGAAGTTTATTATGAAATAATGATATCATGTCAATCAGATCACCAAATTAAAACATTAAACTGATATTTTCCTTCATAACTTAACATTATTTTCATATGGCACTTAGTACATATGGTGCAACAGATCTTCTTCCACAGTTCTTTCAGTGAGGCATCTTATCATTTTTTAAAATCTCTCCAGAAGTCCATTCTCGAAGTCAGAGGTAATCCACTTGGGCTCCTCGACCAACTCCAAAATGCAGAAAGAGCATCAAAGTGGAAAAAATATCACATTATAATAGAATAAATAATGATTTATATTAATACTTTAAATATCGTGATTTGGACTAAATACTATCTTTCAAAAGTTCTCAGACAAAATCTGAATATACCTTAAAAGGAAACCTTGCAGTGAGCAAAAGAACAATTGATACCCCTAAACGCTAACAGCAGCAGCGTTAGCACATGTTCTGATGTAAAATTGTTGCCTGAGAAAGACTCGAACCTGGGTTCCATTTCCGAGAGGCTCTGGCATTGCGCCATGCCAGACGCCTGGCTTCGAGAAAATTTGGCAACCCAAATATTTTGGCACAACTTTTAGAGAATTGGCACTAAAATCCCTTAATTAATTAATTATTAAACTAAAAAATTCACCAATCAAAACTGGATCAAAGTACATTATGTGGAGCAATTAGAGCTAGAAGATATAAATGAGAACTTATAACAAGGCTGTGGGTCAATTCAGAACGTGAAATCAATTAGAAATAGCCTACTTAATTATGTTTAAATGAAGTAACTAATTAACATTTGGCTAATTAGGCTAACTAATCAAACTTTGTGGGTCACTTCAGTATACATCAGTGGTGTCGCTAGGACCCTCCTCCAAAAGTGACCTAGTGACAGCCCTGGTGTACAATAAAAATAGATAAATTACAAATGACTAATAAATTCATTACATGATTAACTAATAACTATTCAACATTTTGGCTAATCAGACAATATCTATAGACTGATTCAATATTAGAAACTGATTTTTGGAAATCATGAGACTATTATCAAGAAAACATCAAATCAAATTGAGGCCCATTTATGGTCAAAATCTTGTGCAAAAGTTAGTGCACCCCAGTCAAATTTTTCACAATAATTCACCTATACAAGAAACTAAAAGTGTAATAAATCATTTTAATTTATTTTAAATTCAAAAATCCCTAATTACTAAAAAAAATATTCACTTCATTATGTTTTGTGATACTGTATCAAATCTCAAAAATACAGTACTGACTTAAAGAATAATATATATGTTTGATATATAAAGATTGGTGGTTTGTGTTTAAACATTAGACCACTACATGGCAGTGTTATTTTTTTCTTGAGCCATTAGATTTTTCCTTAAGTGGTGTAAAGACATACCGCTGAGTTTTACTACAATTAGATTTAAAATATCACAATAAATCACCTTACAGTATCACAATATCAGAACTTCAGGATGATATGCATAATATTAACAGACTCTTAGTGATTCTCAGCTCTGGTGAATTAAGATTAAGTGTTAAAAGTTCTCTGTGGAAGATATTTTCACTTAGAACCTCAACAAAGAATGGAGGTGCACTAACTTTTCGGGACAAGCTGGAACTGAACAGCTGAAAAAGAATGACTGTTGTGGACCAATTGAACTCCATGCTGAGGAACCTGCAAGACATTTTTCTTTTGCTTTTTTCTCCATTTACGTGACTTTGACCCGTAAGAATATAATCGCACATATAAAAAATACCTGCCATGGACTTTTTTTGTCTTTTTTTAATCTAGTACTTTCATGCAGAACCGAAGAACTGAAAGAGTGCAGCAGAATCAACCCACTGAGAAACGAATGAAAGAAAACAAACAAACAGAACTGAGACTTGTCGATCCGGGCTGCCGGAACGACTAACTGGGCTTTTTAAGCTGTCCAAGGTTTTTAAAAGATGTGATGATGTAAGAGAGGACAAAAAGAGAGAGAGAAAGCAAGAAAGAGAGGGAGAGAGAGAGAAATGCCCCGGATAGTCACAGTGCACGGAGGAACACCAGGGCGGCGCTAGACAGCAGAGAGTTGTGTGTAATCACTTTAGTGCTTCAGGTTTCTTTCTTGTTTTTTTTTTGTTTTGTTTTGTTTTGTTGATGTTGTTGTCATTTAAAATGTGAAAACGCTTCTTCAGGGAAAACATTTTTTTTTAAATAGTCTAAAATCCCACTGGAGGTAAAAGCCGTGAGGAGAAGGGGTGAAGCTGGGTCGTGGTTTGGTTTCCAAAGGGGTGCACAAGTGTGTATATAACTCTTATGGTAGATTGTGTATATCTGTGTGTGTGTGATGAGGTTACAGTGAGTGTGTGTGTGTGTGTGTTTGTGTGTGTGTGTGTAATGTATATAGTTCAGTGCAGCCAGCCCAGCAGGGGGCGCCAGAAGCTCAGAACAAAACCCTGGCCAGTCTTCTCCTCTCCTACAGCATCCGAGTCTCTCTCTGACCACCACGTGTAGCATAGTGCTTCTTCTTCTTTTATTGTTGTTTATCATGTGTGTTTGTTTGTTTGTTTATTCCAGAAAAAAATACAGCAGTCTGTTTGTTTTCTCTTTCTGTATGTTAGCGTTATTTTTTAAACGGGGCTAACCGGCTGATGTTCTGCCAGAATGGAGATGTGCTGCGTTTGTGTCCGTACTCATATCCATCCGCCTGTCCATAACCATCCGGCAGGAGGTACTGACCCGGATTCATTGGGTCCAGAGGAGGGGGATAGGTGGGTGGAGCTGACCGGCTAACGCCTGCAAAATACAAACACACAGTAAGCACACAGGTAGATGAAATGCATTCAAAAGGTCCAAATCACAGAAGCTCATTTTATATACAGTCTAATATGTAAAGACTGTCCAACTTTATTATATCCTGGAGAAGAGAAATGCTCTTTTCTTATTGGCTGACAGGTGTTTATCACTATTAATTTAATAAAACAGGACACCACAAAGGATGTTATGCTTTACACTCCCTTACATAAACATACTGTTCACTGCCCAGTCCATACTGTTCACATATGTAAACTAAGCTTAAAAAACAGCCTGTATCAAATGCCCCATTACTGTCATGTCACACACTATTTAGACTCTAGTCCTTATGCTTTGACCTTTTGACTAATACATCCATCTACTGACAGGTGCTAATCAGATAATGTCTCTTCAGCATTTTTAATGATGATCAGTCTATACCAGGGGTGCACAATACATCGATCGCGATCTATCCCGGTCGATCACAAAGGTAGTGTGGGTAGATCACATGGCATTTTAAAAAATAGACGCCAGCCTATCATCCATCCTCGCTATAAAAAATCTCACTTGATTGACATACAGGGAGACTGGTCGAGCACTAGGACCCAGCGGGATTCCAAGCCGCTCAATCTGAAAATCCTGTTTCACTTTAGACCGCCCACAAGCTCATTCGATTGGCTCTTTTTTACTATCATTTTTGAAGTGTGTTTGCCTTGACTGCATTATTCAGCGTCAGCCTTTTCACATATGAAGATCATGAAGTCCAAGTATCGTTCCACTATGACTGATGATCATTTGTAGGTTTGCTTGAGGCTGGCTATCAGCAACTTCTGTCCAAACTATGCATCCCTCACTGATTCCATTCAGTGCAAGTCATCAGAGTAAAGTAGGCTAATGACAAAGCATGTACACAGTTGTATTGTGTAATATGGGTTCATGTAGTTATTCAAGGTACACCAGCATACACTGTACACATAAATTGACAATATATTTATAAATAAATACATGTCTTGCATTTTTATAGTAGGTAGATAATTTTGACTTAGTCATTAGATAAGTAGCTCGCAGGCTGAAAAAGTGTGTGCAACCCTGGTCTATACTAACTTAATTACCATTACAAATATTAACTTTTGTTAGATAAGTAGTTGTTGTAAACATTAAAATCAATATTAACGCCATATAAACCTTACAAACGATCATTTAAATCAATATTACTACCAAAATTACCCTATAAACTTTATAAATCATCATTACTAAGCAATATTACCATATACTTTATAATT
>BRDA01009029.1:82458-99844 GCA_036984385.1 Crenuchus spilurus
CCGATGGTTTGACTTTGGCAATCACAACATTACTGTTTAACCGGTGAGTTTAAGCTACCGCGACATTGAAACAAAAACAGATAATGCAGGCAGGATACACATTTTTCTCTAGTCAAGGTAAGCTTGCCATGCTCTGAAGAAGGCACTTCAGCTGATAAGAGTTCACACGAGGTCATATTAGCTAAGCACACGAACTAGCGCGCAGCTACGAATCTCCCGTTCCACTTTAAATGCTGCAGCAGTGTTCCGCTCCAATGCGCTACAATGTCCTGCAGCACCATTTAAGGTGGAATGGGGGAAAAACACTGTGCACACGAATATGAAGCTAAGCTTAATCATGTTTTCTTTTCTTTGAAGATTGAAGTTGTGTTTTCTCTTCTTGACGAGCATAAGAATGTTCCGCCATCTTAACAAATAAACCAAAAAAACTTTATTCTTGCTTCTCCTCCGTGCATTTCTTCTTATTGAGGTTTTATTGAGGTATATGTTTATTTCTTCTTCTTCTCCTGTTTTATGGCAGCCAACGGTAAAACAAAGTTACAGCGCCATCGAATTTGAGTGGCCAATTTGTCATTACAACACTAACGGTTTCAGTTTGGTAGCCTCGTTTGTCCTTTTCGAACTACTGTAGAAACATGTCGATGCAACATGGCGGCCTCAGTCGGTGTTCGACCCGCGAGCAATGTAGATATAAACAGTTATTTCTAAGGTAAAACAATCAAATGACTTTTTAGTTTATAATGATTACATGCATTTTTAATCATTTTTATTAGTGATCATCTTAAATTCTGCTAAAAGATAACCTGAAATATTACATACTGTGCCATAAGTGTAAAGATTGATGTTTCATGTTCTGTTGTGTTGAAACCCCAGATGGAATGGAATGTGGATGTAATGGAAGTGTTGTAATCTATCTTCAGCCATTAGATTCTTCCACTCCAACAGAAAAACAGTGTAAGGACACACCTCTGACAGTTTTTCTAAAATTAGATTTTAAAAAATAAGTACATCCATTACTGCATCATGAAATATGATATATTGAATCATACCTCTGTTACACAACATGCATCATATCACCAGGTTCTAGCCAATAGACAGCATTAACATAGCCTTGCACAATCTGAACATGATATGATGCAGTAAGATTAATCCTTAAACCTAGATTAGTTAGGTTTATCCTAATATTCTTATATAGACCAAGACTACCTTTAATCCATACAAGTAAATGGAGAAACAAATGATACACACAACAGGCACAACAGTATACTACTAAACAGTATCAGGAACTGTAGTATTAATATAAGTCCAACTCAGCTTGCTTATCTCTTCTGAACTTCGCTTCGCAGTTCCCTGTTATCACTGGAAGACTTTGTTTTTGCTTCACGCTTCTTCTTAATCTCCTCAAAGGTTTCACTGGTAATCCAGTTCTTGTGTTTGATGTGGTTCTTCTGTATTGTCTTCTTAGCAGCTTCCAGCATGGCATTCTTCATTTGCTGCCACAGTTCATCTGGTGTGTGGTTCCTGGAGCCTTGCCAAGTCTTCAAATCTGTTTGTAACCTCCACTTGGTACTGCAGCTTGTACTGGTCCTGTCTGAGTTTTCCAAGGTCCAGTCGAATTGGCTTCCTCAGTTGTTTCCTTTTGAACCTCATCTTCAATGTCAACATCACGAGATTGTGATCAGAATCACAGTCTGCACTGAGGGATGTGCATGCATTATTGATTGACTGTTTCCTAAGTTGGACTTATTGTGCAGTGAGCTGGAAGAAAATGCAAAGAAAGGGAACAGCAGACCTGTATTCCAGGTAGTAAAGAAGCTCACCAAACCTTTCCAACCACTGCCCAAGAAAGGAGACTTTTAGGAGCTAAAACAAACGTGATGATGAACACTGAAGATATACTGAAGATCACAGTCAAAGGAAGACTTCTGGAACAAGTAGACTCTTTCACATATTTGCGATGCAGAGTTACAAAAGCTGCAGACTGTGCCAGTGAAGTGAAGACAAGAATGGCCATGGGCATGTTGGTGATGGTCAAATTGACAAAGATGTGGAAAAGCAAGTCAATTAGCACCAACACCAAACTAAGACTGATGAAAGTCTTGATCTGGCCAGTAGCTACATATGGATGTGAAGCCTGGACACTGAAGAAAGAGGAAGAAAGACGTATTCAGGCTTTTGAGAACAAGTGCATCAGGAAGTTGCTGAAGATCTCATGGATGAAGATGATGACCATGAGCAAGTCTATGAGATGGCTAGAACTCAAAAGGAGTTACTGATGCACGTTAAATCCCGCAAGTTACGTTACTTTGCTCATGTGATGAGGCATGCACATGAGAGCATTGAAGGAAGTGTTATGACTGGACTTGTGGAGGGAGTCCGAAGACGTGGAAGACCAAGAATAACCTGGATGGATAACATCAAGACATGGACTGGATTATCAGGTGCTAGCCTGCTACAAGCAACCAGAGACAGATGGCATTGGAGAGAAGTGACTCGTCTGTGCAGCCTACCATCGCGAAGCGATGATGTCATGTCATATGCCATGACAGTATTAATATAAAGAGTATTAGCCAAAAATATCACCATCTTAAATCAGAAACAGTATTCAAAGTTATAGAAACTCTTCTGTACGAAACGGGGAAAAACAGCTTTTCTTGTATACATCTGCATGTAACTGGACATACAGCTTTGTAAAAATGACAAGAGCACTCCAAATCTCCAGCCCAATCTCCAGACCTGACCCCCATCAAAAACCTCTGGTATAGGATCAAGAGGAAGACAGATGGTCTAAAGGGGCTCAAACAAAGCCAAGCTGCTTGAATGTTTGGCATAAAGTCACCCAACAGTGAACTACTGGGTGTACTGCATGGACATGGCAGGATGATTCTATCAGATACTAATTTTTGAACTCTTGCCAAGTTAAAACATTAGCATTGTGTTGTTTAAACATCAATATCAACCTGTTTTCTTTGCAGTATTTTAAATCTGAAAACGTTTTGTAGAGACATGCTGTAATGACATGTTCATGTGAAAATTGGTAGAAATGTTGTTTATAGTATTAAACAGAAAAGTTATAACTAGATAAGTTGTACATGTGCATTCATTTGAACTTGATATGAAGTTGATGGGAAATAGTCTTAATCTTAATTATTGGATTAGGTTAGATTAAACTTTAATGTAATTGTAAAGAGTACAGGTACAGAGCCAAATAAATGTAGTTAGCATCTAACTAGAGTGTAATATACAGTGATATTTATGCTACCACTCTTTTATAATCAAACCCCATTATATTTATATGTTTATCCATATTATTCTCTTGATGGTATTGCCATCACACCCAATTGTCACACTTCACATTTATATTGTTTTATTCTTCTGTTCATCAGTGAGTAGTCTACATTCTATATTTCTATATTATGTAATCCGAGCCACTGAGACACTAAATGTGTGTGTAAAGTCGTTGGCCAATAAAATCTGGCTCTGATTCTGATGAATGATTTAAGCACACAAGCAACAGACTGTATATGAAGATTATCAATATACCTCATTTTCACTACAAAATATAACACAACGGCAGAGAAACTGCATTTTATTGCTGACTATATCTGCATGCCCTACAAGATGAAGTTTATAACATCAGTGAAAGCAACGAAATATAAGTTAGCTTACACCCATACGTTTTAGGATACATTTCCCATTCCACCTTAAATGGAGCAAAAGCTCCGTTCAGTTCAATTCAGCTCCGCTCAGCGCCGTTCAGTTAGAGCTGGAAGATTTAAGGTAGAACAAAAAATTCCATCAAGGCGGTTATAAATAAGCTAATCTAAGCTTCGTGCGAGAGCTAATCTTACAGGGCTCAAATTAACCCAGAACCGAAGAACACCAGAACACACATAAACCCGTCTGACCCATATTAAAAATAGACACATTTGAGACTAAATCCACTGAAAATCTGTTCTCGTTGCGATAAGAAAAAGCTGAAAACAAGTCCTGAAATGCTAACATGTTTAAGTGCTAACCGCTAACGCTGCTATTAACTGATCTGAGGGGCCATTTTCTGTGATATATAGAAAAAATCTACATTATTCAGCAGAACTGAAGACTGTGTAGTGAAAGAGGAGCGAAAAAAACTTACTTTATCTCATCATTTCTGTTTTGCGAGGACTGTTAGCCACTTAGCATCGATTTGTGCAGCATTAAAAAAAGCGTCTGGAGCCACTTTGTTCAGGGCGGACTGAGCGAGGTGCATCATGGGAAATGTAGTTCTTAACGCATGCAGGGGTATATACAGTACTGTAGTCTGTATACACTCATCAACCACAACATTAACACTACATGAGCTTGTATGTATCTTGTTTTTCTGTATACTTCTTGTTATTCAATGGTCAGGACCACCACAGAGCGGGTGGATCATTCTCAGTGACCATGGCGTGGTGGTACTGTGTTAGTGTTTATCGGACACAGCAGAGCTGTTCAATACTGGAGTGAAAATAGTGTACCAACAGAGTCACCAATGAAGCACAAGCTGGCCAACACAAACTTTGCCGAGCTGCTGTCTCTGATTTTATATCTACAAGGTGGACCAACGAGGTGTTTAACAGAGTGGACACAGTGTTTAATACACACTAACACACCACCACCACATAAGTGTCATTGAGAATGGTACACCAGCTCTGTGGTGTTGCACGGAGATGGTCATAATGTTCTGGCTGATCAGTGTAATCAAATATATTCACACTGTTTCTGTTAAATGTTCATAATAAATGCACTAGTCACACATTAATGGATGCTCACATGTTTTACGGTGATTAGTATTTTCAGTTCACTTTTAATACTTTTGAAAAGTCTTACACTTGAAAATAACTGTTAATTCATCCTATTTGTATTTTTTTGTTTTACAGTCTTGCTTTTACAACGCACAGTACATACTGTATATATATTTCATGTCCATTTTAACTACATTATCTTCAAAATGTACATTTGTATTTTAAAGACTATTTTTCACTTTATTGATCGATATCAGTCTAAGAAAAGCTTGAGTGTGAAAATCAGATTTTGTTTCATATTCATATTCTTCAGTACTGCTTCATTTATTACTATTACTAAGATATTTAATATGGACTGTCAATATGTGTTAATAAGACAAATCCTCTATAAAAGGAAGCAGCAGGGCTTTTACACTGTATCAAGATAATTTTTATTTAATAATTACATTATCAAGATGTAAACAAAGTCATACAGAGTGATTTCTGATTTCAGAACAGTTCACAGTGGCTTTGATGGTAACCAGATGTCTGAAGTCTCTAAAAGCTGCTCACAGTTATTATATCAGATAGTTATGAACACACTGTCTGATGTCTGACACACTGTTTTCTGACTTTGGAGAGGATTTTTGACTATTTTTAAAACCCAGTTCTGGTTTTATGGCAAAAGTCCTGAAAGAAAATTTATTATTTCAGATTTATCTCTATGTGCATTACATATAAACATGCATGTGGGATCACTTGATGATAAATACAATGTATATATTTGTGTTGCACCATCTGGTTCCTATAACCACTGTCCAAGTCAAAAATCAAATCACTGTGAAAGACTTCAGTTCTCATTATCTGCTAAAAATACAAAGCTGAAAGATACAAAACATTGACAAACATATATACAAAACTGGAGTTTATTTTAAAACAAAAATAAAAGCATGACTTCTAAATCTTAATGTCACTTGGAAGGTATGTTAAATCTCATTTTCTGGGCTATCTGTTATTAACACAATATTCTATTTTTTATTATTATTTAGCACTGTATGTCGTCATAAAAGGCAGCATTCTTATTAAACACAGATGAAAACTGAACTGGATCTCACAGTCAGCTGAATAAATTGTAAAGACGAACAGCCAGTTGTCAGTTCTTAGTTTTCATTTTTCAATCCTTGAGGTATAAACAGTCATTCAGGCTGTTTTGATGTGAAATTTACCAGCTCCTGATTTCTTTACAATGGAGGTGATGGTAACCAAACGTCACAATTTTCTACAATACAAATATATACAGTGTACCATCCGGTGCATTTACACATAGTCTGAATGTCTATATGTAATGTTAATGATGGTAAAATAGTGATACTCCTTATAAAATATGTTTTATTTGGATGTGCAACATCCCACATGAATCCCTCCACCAGACATGTTCATATAACCATCTGATGTAATAACTGTCTGTGAGGGAGCTTTTAGAGACTACAAACGTCTGGTTACTATCAAAACCACTGTGAACTCGCACTGAATGACTTTGTTTACATCTTAAACATGTGATTAAACAGAAAATGTATTAAACATATCAAAGTTCAGAACTGTCCAACACAGTCATTGATTTGACATCTGGGCTGCTTGAGAAACTCTGCTAGTCCAGCGTTTCTTCTTTGTCCTCCTTTACTGCAGACTCTACTCTTCTGAAAATACTTTACATAACACTGCTTGATTGTATTCAGCCACTAATGAGGTCAGGTACTGATGTTGGATTATGCATTGACACTTCTCCAGGGGACACAGTTCCACTGATCCAGAGTGTAACACAGGGGTGTTTATACCCCTCTGGCTGATGTTGGTATTGGACATGGTGACCTTAGGTTCCTTTGTGGTCACAGAGCGCCCCCACAGTGACCCATTCTATTATTCAAAGTTGTACCAGATGGCTCAGTAATAAGTATCCTTAGAGCAGCTGAGTATATTAATTAGATATGTTTATTAATTAGTTGTGTGTCAAAGATTATGCCAAAATAATGCACCTAATCAGCTCTCCAGCATGAGCAGCTCATTCTACAAAGCAGGATTTCTCAGCTGACTGGCTAAATTAAGCCTACAGTCCAACCTTATCCAGTAGAAGAAACTGTAATGGATGTTCCTATTGCCCAATGTAAGATTTTCATGTGTTTCATATCCTGCATTTGTCATATATTTTATAGCATCTGTGTGTGTTTATGTACCAGAAACATAATCCACACATAACCCACCAGGTTGTGTGCCTTTAAGACTGAGATATGTAAATAAGCTCTTTTCTGACTGACTTGTCGAGGCATCATGCCTCATTCAGAAATCGGTCTGTGCTGAAACACACTTGACTAACTTCAACATTAATGGGCAGGGCTAAACTTACATGTGGATATATGTAAATGCATTGGTTTTTGTGACACCACAAAAACAATTAATTCAGAACAGCTGAGGAATGATATGAGCTCTTTACAATCATTCAGTATAATGAGAGTCCTGGAGATCTCTGAGGAGATGCTGTATTGTATGAATTCTCCAGTGTAAACTGATATACATCATGTATGATATGTGTATTCCAGTGTGCGTGAGGTTTTGAAGGCACAGTCGAGTGTTAGAAACGGTCACTGAGATACAGAGCAGTCCATAGGTTTGTGTTTGAGATAGTTTAAGAGTCTTGGAGGCACGTCCAGAGTGTCTATAGCCTGAATCCTGTTCAGCTGCTTGAGACGCCTACGAATGACCAACCTGCACTGAGATGCCAAGGATCTGGGACAACCTGAAAGAGGAAGGGAGGGATATTATAGGGCTGTAGTATTTCAGCCAGTCTACTAACTAGCTAAATATTGTTTATTTTGCACTGCAATTTTGACCCAGAAATAATTAATTTTAAGCTGCCCAACACTAAAGGGACATGATGTGTGTTCAGATTTGTGCCACAGGTGAAAGTATACACCAGTATAAAAGTGAAGAACGTCATGATGTGGACCGTTACCTCTCTCTCTCAGCAGCAGCTCAAGAGCTTCGTTCTGTTTGGTGCTCTTCTCTATGATGAGTGTGGGTAAGTACACATTAGCTCCAAATTCTATGAGCAGTCTGATGAACTCTGAGCTGCAGCCATGTCTCAGACACATCTCCAGCACCGTTTTCCTGGCCGGTGCTGCCCTGCTTGATGCCCTCTCCTCGGGCCAGTTGTAATTTGGGTCGGCGCCATACAGAAGGAGGATTCTGAAGCAGTCCAGGTGACCGTACACTGCTGACAGGTAAAGCGGCCCACTGCAGACGGCCACTCCTGACGTCCACAATGTGACCTGTCGTCATAGAATTATAATAGTTGATGACCAATTAACATATTATTGACACATTTAAAGGGTGTTTTTACAACATCCCTGCATAATAAACAGTAAACATAACTTATTTGATCAGATTTATCTCCACTGTATTATCATCAACATTACATATAAACACTCAGACGGTTCAATGGATTGTTTGGAATGAAATAAAATCCTATCCCCACCATTGTAAAAAAAAAAATCTGTGTTAGACAAGACTATGCACACTGTGACCTTTGATCTGGTGTTGACCTCTGCGCCGTGTCGAAGGAGGTGTTGGAGGATCTGCGCATCCCCCTCACGTGCAGCGGTAAGTACGGGAGAGCCGGTGTTCCGGAGGTTTCCGTTTGGATCGGCGCCGGCACGGAGAAGAGCCAAAACACAGCCAAGATAACGTCCGCAAACAGCTGAAAAGAGTGGAGTCTGAGCCTTTACATCCACACCATCCACCTCTGCGCCATGGGCCAGCAAGAGCTGCAGACACCGGAGGTGACCTAAACACACACACAATCTGTCATTATCTGTAGGTGAAGATCTCTCAGAAAGTATAGTAGCTCTGATGTAGCATCATGTTTCAGTGAGATACAGCTCACTCACTGTAACCTTAAGAAAGCAAAATAAAGACACAAAATGTGCTTTGGCTGATCAACTCAATTTGGTGAAAACTGTACCTTTAGAGGCAGCCATGCGTAAGGGTGTGCTTGGAACGCCCCAGCCGCTACGCTGGTTGATGCACTTCCTGTAGCGCTCCTGAGACAGCAGCTCCTCCAGCAGGAAGTGGTCATCGTTAGCCGCCGCACGGTTTAGCTCTAAACTCTCGGCAGCACACTCGTCCTCCTCGGCAGGACGCAGCTGCAGCATGAACCAAACCTGCAGAAGAAAGAGGAGGAGAAAGTCTGTAATCACTTTTCATATTAATAGTGTTTGTTATTTTAAGGACAAGAACTTCTACACTACAATTTCAAATAATCAATAAAAGGATGTTTTATATAATTTAGTCAAAATGTCAAATATTCTGGCAACAATTAAGTTAAAAATAAATGATAGAATCTAACTATCTATTCATAGGAATGTTTATCTGCCTCAATTTTATTTTCACTGAAATTAAAGCTTTTGTATTATATGATCATATGTATTACAAGTAATTTTCCATTAATCTACAGCTGTGTTCATACATGGACAAATGTAAGATTTTAATGAATTGTTTGTGTTTTAGTTTAGCTTCTTTAGGTTAAAAATATAACTGAGAGGCTAATAAACACTAGAACTCAATTGTCACCTGAACAGCCCAGTCGTTTCTCTAAAAATACATCACCAAAACTTATCTGAAGTCACTCAAATATCATCCAGATATTAAAAACAGCCTAACAGACTAGTTGAATAAAATCTCACTGTTACAGGCAGACTAAGTGGTTGCTGAGCTGTTGCTGGGTTGTTGCTATGTTAGGATGTAGGACACAGTCAGTGAACTATAAAAATGAATAGAAGCTCACAGACAGAAACTTCAGACAGCATCAGGGCTGGTAAAAGACTGATCTTAAATCAGAGTCCTCGTCACTAAAACTGATTCTTGATCAGCACGTCCTGTTCCAAGACGGCTGATACAGCATTCAGGTGCACAAGTTTTTGTTATTGTTTATAGTTCACAGTAAGTCTGACAGTGTTCTAAACCACACCCACTAGTCTCTGACATCTTCACTAACATCTGGATCAGCTTTGTGTGTCTTCAGGGAAGTTTATGTGATGTTTATACAAAAATGATTGGCCTATTTATGTGACTATTGGGTTCTGGAGTGTGTTAGTAATATTTATGAAGCACATTGTGCACTCCAAATGTGTCTTGGCTGGTTAAGAACATCTGAGGTAAGTGGTAAACTGGGAAAATATGATTTCTTGGAGAAATATATATTTAATATAAAATGCACACATCATATTTACTAGCAATGTAGCTAGTTAGCATGGTTAGTAAACGACGCTTTAAAGTCCAAGATTTTGACACTTTTGCTCCCATTTTGTAAATGTACTCTACTAAAACGTCAAATCAGATTAATATATATCGGAAACGAACAAGTTATTGCAAGTAGTGACTAATAAAGCAGCGAAAGCTAAAGCTTTCCTGACAGCTGATGTAAACAAAAAGGACAAAGCGGGCTAATAAAGACTTTTATCTGTTTATTTCATGATTAAAGGGTTTAGAAACAGAGTTAAAAGCAAAAAGACACGAAATATGTGTTGAAAACGCCAGTATACAGATTTATAAACACTATTTTTCTTCTTTATGTTTATTTATTGTTAGCCCTGCTCAAGGACACTCACCGGCTCGTCGCAGCTGTAGTCTTGAATGCTTCTGATTGGTCTAGTTCCTCACGTGACCGAACGCCGGAGGCGTTTCGGATTGGTCTACCTTATCATATGACAGCAAATATATAATTAAAAAATGCACATGTTAAACAAAGGATTTTTACTGTACCAAAATCGAAAAAAAGTAAAAAAAAAAAAAACTTGAAATGCATGACAAAATATTCACATTTACACAAAATTAATTTCAGCTAATTAAGTATAAAATGTGAAAGATTTTGGTACAGAATTTGGATGCATATAAAAAGGAAAATATTTACAGTTTATTTTATGTGTTTTGCTTTGGCAGTAAACAAATTGCCCCATTAGTATAGCCTTTCTGGAGATTGTACTGACATTACTTTACAAAACAACAGATTATTTTAGAGTCTTGAGTTTATTTATGTATAATATTTTTCCTTTTTTTTTTTTTACTTTTTATTGATAGATAGATAGATATAGATAAAGGGAGAGAAAAAATTCTAAAATGTTTAGTTTATCTGATGCAAAAATAGACAGATATGAAACAAAAACAGGATTTATTTGCTGTCATAAAGCAGTAAAAAATAAAGACAAAAAACAAAACAAAAAACAAAACAAAAATGAGCTTTCATGGAAATGTATGATAAAATATTTTTAAAAAGTTTTCATATAGCTGAGTAATTTCAGCTAATTAATTATAAAAATGTAAAATAAAACATTATTTGGTTTGGATGCACACAAAATATTTACTTTTAATATTTTTAAAAATGTAAGAAAATGCAGCATGAATGAAACAGTGTTCAGTGTTCATCCCTTTACATGAAATGTAATCATACAAACACTTGTGTTCTCAAAACATTGTGGAAAATGGAAACATTTAACTTTTTTCCTTTTGGCTATTGATTTAAAACAACATACAAATGGGCTTAAAGTAATAAACTGGCTTTCATAATCAGATTTCCCCAGCAAATTAATTATAAAAATAGTTTTACATTTTCACACTAATATAAGAAACTGCAAATATGTCACGATCCCTCGAACTAGTAAAATTGTAAACATTCCCTTTGGTGAATTCTGTATACAATAAAAAAATTCATAATTTGTTACAACAACCTTCTGACTTTGGTCCATAAATCACTCAGAAATTAATGAAAAATATTAAAGTAAGGCAAATTAAAAATGCTTTGGACATCAGACTAATTCAGAGCTGGATTGGTATGAAATGTTCCAGAACAGTTCACAGTGGTTTTGATGTTGGAAAGACACTTATTACATCAAATGGTTAACTGTCTGATAATAGTTTTGAGAAAATATTGGACTATTTTAAAAATCCATTCATGGTGGAAGGATGTATGCTTGATATTGTACAGCAAAATAGTTCCTAAAAACATATTTAATCAGATTTATCATTATTTTACCATCATTAACATTACATATAGCACCCTCCATAATTATTGGCACCCCTAGTTCAAATGTGTTAAAAGCCTTAAAATAAATATTTTTTTTAATTGCAGAAGCATAAATTATTTTTTATTGCAGAAGAACAATCTCACTGAAAAAATTTTGGAAAAAGCAACCTTCAACTCAAGTGAAAAAAAAATGTAAATAATTATTTACTATAAAATGACCTGTTACACAATTATTGGCACCCCTAACAATTTCTTGGAAATAAATGTATTTGAACCATTTATGTCATTTCTTCTGTAGTTTATAAAGTGGATCAAAGTATCTAGGAACCTTTAATTAGTAATTCATCACTTCCTGTTTCCCTGGGGTATAAATATGGCATTACACAGAGGCCTATTTCTCTTACTCTCTCAAACATGGGAAAGACAAGAGAACACACAATTCAAGTAAGGCAGTTGTGTGTCGACCTTCATAAATCAGGCAATGGCTACAAGAAAATAGCCACTCACCTGCTGCTGCCCTTATCTACAGTCAGAGCAATCATAAGTTCAAAACATCTGGAACTGTGACAAACAAGCCTGGAAGAGGACGCAAGTGTATCCTGCCACCACACACAGTGAGAAGGATGGTAAGAGAAGTAAAAAGTTCTCCAAAGCTCACTGTAAGAAAATTGAATCAAATGGTAGCATCTTGGGGTTACGAGGTTTCACAAACAACCATCAGGCACTATCTACATGCCAACAAACTGTTTGGGAGACATGCATGGAGAAAGCCTATTCTGAGTTATACTCATAAGCGTAAATGGGTGGAGTTTGCCAAGCGGTACCGGGATTTTAACTGGGACTGTGTGCTTTGGTCAGATGAGACTAAGACGGAACTTTTTGGCAACAAACACTAAGTGTAACACCAAGGATGAGTGCAAAGAAAAACACCTCATGCCCACTGTTAAGTATGGGGGAGGATCGGTGATGCTGTGGGCCCGTTTCTCCTCCAAAGGACCTGGGAAATACATGGGATCATGAACTCTTTGAAATATCAGGACATTTTGAATCAGAATCTGTGGGCCTCTGCCCAAAAGCTGAAGAAGGGTCGTGACTGGGTCTTTCAGTAAGATAATGACTCTAAACATGTAGCCAGATCTACTCAAAAATGGTTTACAAGGCACAAAATCAAGCTCCTCTCATGGCCATCTCAGTCCCCAGACCTCAAACCAATAGAAGACCTGTGGGGTGAGCTGAAGAAGAGCGTGCATAGGAGAAGACCCAGGACTCTGGACGATTTAGAGAGGTTGTGCAAAGAGGAATGATCGAAGATGCCTCTTTCTGTATTCTCCCATCTTGTGAAGAGTTATAGGAGAAGATTAAGTGCTGTCTTGTTGGCAAAAGGAGGTTGTACAAAGTAGTAACACCAGGGGTGCCAATAATTGTGGCACACATGATTTCATTCCAAAGATTTATTTCTTAATGTGTGATTTTTTTCCCCACCAGATAAAGGGACTTGATTTAAACTATTTTCTCTTTTTGCATTGTTGTCCTATAATATTTTTTTTTAAAAGAATTTATTAGAAGCCAAAGAACACTTCTTAAGTGGTGCCAATAATTATGGAGGGCGCTGTATAAACACTCAGAAGACACATGTAGCCTGTGACCACCTCGTGATTGTGTTTGAATGTAAGTTTGTACAAGTTCACGATATTAGTTACGATGGGTGGAGCTGAGATAGTATTAACTGGCTCAGGTATAGTGGAAAATGGAAGAGAATGAGAGTATATTATTTAAAAAAAGATGAAAAAAGTTTGTATTGCAGTTTAAAAAATCCCTTTTACTTTCTTTACCTCAACTATACGCAGTAGCAAACAATTCCCTTTCAATCCATGTACACATTATCAGCAGTGTTCCCTTTGACATAAAATCTGATATTTTATGGAAAATAAACACTAGAATTATAAAAATTTAAAAAGTGCAGTTATACAGTGGAGCTTAATAAATGGAGCTATACAGTGATGCTTCCCCAAAAGTCTTTCCTTATAAATCACCAAAAACAAAAGTACTACATGCAGATGTTTTGATCAGAAGTGAATTTGATGAAATTATTGCTTTTGCATGCAGTAAAAACATAATACAGGCTACTGTTGACTCTGTTGAGAGTAATTATCAAAACAAAAAATTAGAATTAATGCAGAAGCAATAGCTCAACATAAATGTAGATCAGTAAACAAGCTCTGGCAGCATTCAAAGTCTCAGTGATGCAATTCTGTTTGATCAAAAGGCTCATTCATTTCTACACACAGTAAAAAATGCATTAGAGACTTCTCAAACTCCACAATTATTATATCAAATTATACACAATAAGTGCTAAAAGCAACCCTACTGTGATTTCCCTGAATTTAAAATACTATTTATTATAAAAATGCAAAAAGGGTTTTGGGGACACTGACTTTTTTGTATTTTGCTTTGACAGTAAATAAACTTTACTGATGTCAAAATGGCCTTTTTGGAGTTTGTCTTGGCATTAATTTACAAAACTACATATTTA
The DNA here is from genome assembly GCA_036984385.1 of Crenuchus spilurus. Lineage (NCBI taxonomy): Eukaryota > Metazoa > Chordata > Actinopteri > Characiformes > Crenuchidae > Crenuchus > Crenuchus spilurus. Next base: position 96,809 of record BRDA01009029.1, read on the forward strand.
TAGCCTTACTTAACAGTCTTACATGTATGAGTTCAGTCCCTTAAAGGTTACAGTCAAAAGTCTGGACACACCTCATAAAATCAAGATCTAAAATATTATAATTGAATACAAATTAAATGAGCTGATACCCATGTATGAAATTATTCCCTGTATACATTTTATTCAGCAAATTTAACTTGATATAACCCTACCAAATTCACAGGAAATTTCCCATAATCTCACAGAACTATTCTCAAATATTTCACCGATCTCACTTATTTTATAAGCAAAGCGTTATATGTCTCAGTTGTTGTTAATGTGTTCATTGGATAGAATGAACATTATGAGTGCAGTCTTGAACCCCGCAAACATCTTTCTCACAGTTTAGAGGCTCTCTCCAATTTAACTCATAACTCAGCATCATAGAAGTAACTACAAAATCCCAGACTGGAATATGGATTCAAGGTTCATATTTGAAGACCAGGGCTCTAGAGTCCCTCAGCTAGCCCAGTAATGAATCATTATCTGTGAAGATTTCTCTCAGGAAGTCTAGTTGCTCTGATGTAGCATCACATTTCAAGTGAGACACAGCTCACTCAACCCAGGAACATCAGTGCAGCTTTAGAGTCAAAGTTTTGCTCTTGAGCACCCCCTAGTCTAATATTTCACCTCACATGTATCCAAAATGTTAAATAACATCTACATGATATCATACTTAACTATTTAAACTCATTTCACGTAACGGTAAAGAAGCTCACTACTGAGAGTCTGGCAGGGCCCTAATCATCAGGGGACAAAATATTTATGTATTAATTAATTTTGTGTGGGTCATATTTAGTTTTTTACTTCATTCCAACATGTTAAATTTAGAAATTAAAAACTACTTGATAATTAAAATGTGTAGAAGTTTGTTTGAAGTATTATTTTAAATGTTGTAAAATGTAATTTAACAGGGGTGCACTAACTTTTGCATACAACTGTGTGACTTGGAGAAGTAACTAGTTCTCCTTGTGATCCTTGTGGAAAATTGTATAAAGGTAAAAGGTTGACTTTCTATAAGAAAACAATAAAAAGCAGCAGGTGTGTCCAAACTTATGACCAGCATCGCATATCCAAGTGCTTTTTTTAAGATTAGCTAGACTCCTGCACCTCCTCTCTGATATTCTGGGTTACCACACAAACAGCCTTGTCCGTTGAAGCCTTTGGTTCATCTTCCACTTCGTCCGGATTGGACAATCCTCCCTTTGCCTCAGTGCCATTGGTCAGAAGTGTGCAGTCTCCATTTGAGAGGTCAAAAGAAGCAGGGGGCGTGGCCTCTGGTTGACTGTTTGGATCAGGAAACACGGCGGCAGGTTCATCTGGACGTGGGAGGACTCCGTCAGCGACAGCCAGCTGCTGATTGGTGCCATTTTAAAGGAAACATGTCAAAAAAATTCATGTATTTCTCTTTATTCATGTGTATTGTCTTTATTACTATAAAATGACTGTCACATTCAATTATTACCTTTACATTATACAGGGTGTCTTGTTTGCTTCTTGCAAACAACGGTGAATAACTTTAACACTAATGATAATCTGGTGATGAAATTTGGACTAAATATATTCAGTCTGTGTGAAAAAGACTGATGTTACTGAAAATGGGGTGGTCTACATGGAGACCTGCTTTGTGTCTTCTGAATGGTCCAGTACATTCACACCATGAATACTTCCTCCTGTACTGTACACTGTTACATTATACCAGAATCTCTGCACAATTCTCAGGATGAAATAACCATGTCCTGTGCTGTGTCCAAGAGGACAACTGAGGGCTTTAATGTCTAACTGCAGTGGCAGACGAACAATGATGGCTGGACGGGCACCGGCCTCCACTCCGACAGCCACCGATGTTAGTCATCAGAAAAGAACACCGGTCTACCTGCACTGTAATCATACATAATCTTTTTCACAAAGCCTTTGGTATTTAATTACCATTTCATCAGCAGATCTTCATTAGTTTTAAAGTTATTGATGATTGTTTGGGTAAAGAATCAAACCGGACATCCTGTAATAGTGTAGTGTAATAATGCAAATAATAATATATACAATATATAACAAAGTGTAAAAGTAGATTTCACAGTAAAATCAAACCCCAGCTAGATGTCAGGTGGATACTGTGGCCCCACTTAGTAGTTTAGGTGCTGCAAGGTGGTTGGTATTGTTTCCCAGGTGGTTGTTTAGGTGTACTCAGGCAGTTGCTGTTATAGTGGCTAATAAGTTGGTTGTTGTGTAATCATGAATCACTATGATTCAGTGATGTTAACACCATTTAAAGATGGTGCATTGTTGTATGTTTCATGCAAATATCCCAGAAGTCCACCTACTCTCTGTAGGTCAGTCATGGTCCTCTCGTCCTGAGTCTGTCTGAGAGTGAGCGTAAGAAGCGTGTCCAAAACCGACTGCTTAGGGTGCATTCCCTTATCAAAACGATTATACATCCCACACCAAAACCTGCATGCACGCACACACGTACACACACACAAACATGCATGATTAAGGTCTGCAATAACGCAGGCAATTCAAAGCCTGCTGATGAGTCATCTATTTAAACTGTGGCTGTGTGTGTGTGTACCTACTCAAAACTGAAGTGCTGTAACGAGTGTGTATGTGTATAATGCGCCTACACAAACAAGCCAAAACATTATGCTAATGTGCTTCAAATGATACCAAATAAAAAACAGACCTCTCAAGGTGTTTTGTGGGATCTGGTACAAAGATGCTTGCAGTAGATTTTTTAAATCAGGGGTTGACTTATCCTGGTGATTTACCACACCCTGATCTGTCACAATTACCTGGATCATGTGTGTTAGACTAAGACTCTTCACTCCTGCACACATGCGCTGCTATTATGAGATAATCACTGTTATTCACTTCATCTGGTCATAAAGTTTTGGCACGGTGATGTACAAACCGGATTCCAAAAAATTTGGGACACTAAACAAATTGTGTATAAAAACTGAATGCAATGATGTGGAGATGGCAAATGTCAATATTTTATTTGTAATAGAACATAGATGACAG
>BRDA01009030.1:0-13521 GCA_036984385.1 Crenuchus spilurus
CTTATTGGTACTTGGTATCGGCAAGTACTTAAATGTAAGTACTTGTACTCGTACTCGGTTTGAAAAAATGTGGTATCGGTGCATCCCTAATATGAACTGATCTATTCATCATCCAAGCCTAAAATCCTGAGAATGACTGATATATTTTCCCTCATGTCTCTATTTTGTCTCATGCTATTTCACCTAAGAACTATTAACAAAGTCTCTGCACTCATTAAAGAGCAGTATTGGACGAATAACGATTTCTTCTATATTTTACAAATCAACTCTCAGAACTCCTTTAAACTCCTGTGGCATTGACATTCCAAGCTATTGTTCCTGAAAATCTATTTTATTGAACTGGAGAAAAATGTGGCATCTTAAAATAGTCTGGTAAGAAAGTATTTGTTAACACTGCTATCTCTTTGCTACTTTACATGTTTCTCTTTTATTTCAAACTTGTAAACAGCTCTACTATTTCTATTGCACCTTTAATGCCCTGTGTGTCATAAGCTTAGCGTTGTTAGTGGGCGGTCCAGTGACAGATTGTGAGATTAGGTGAAGCACTTTATTGAATGTTAATTTTAGTCACACTGGGAGCACACATTGTAATGTATTCAGTTCACAAATGCCTTCTCATTAGTGGGCATATGTCAAAAATATTATACTTTTGTGGTAAAGTTCATTGTTCATAATTGAATTTAAAAAGGTAAACTGTTATATTTTATATTTGTTACATGTAAAGTGACATATTTCAAGCTTTCAGGAAGTTGTGGAGGAGTCTGATGCAGGGGATGACAAAAGCTTATCTTTACTAAACAAAACTCTTGGCTATGAAACAAAAAAAAACTGTGGCTGTAGTAACATGGAGAGACTACACTTGACAGATTGACAATATAATGACCAATGATGACTGTGACACATGAGAGAACATATAAACCAAACGTGATCAGACATGAGATGGCAAACTAGGACTGTGGAATCATGAGACAGGTACAACTACTGAGAGCATGACGGGGCATTTCTATGACATGACAAACAAAAGGCATGTGGACAAGACAAAGATAGGGCTGTGATGGTAGATTTCATACAATACTTTTTTGGGCTGGTCACTGACTTATAGCTCAAAAAAATCAGAAATCCAGAATCTCAGATTATGAGAATATGTCATTTGGAGGTTGAGTGAAGTATTATTCAAACAGTCTAAATCATTGCCTATTGAGAGAAGATGAATTATGATCAGTGTTTTGGACATAAAGGTCAGCTGTTAAAATGGGTCCAGAATGACATGTGGGTAAAGATACTGCAATTAATCACAGAGAGATTGTCACAGTACAGTCATTTAATGAGTTAATGCAGCACATCTGTATTGCTCCTCATGCTATGTGGCAGTTTCATCAACAGCAACAACAACAACAAAAACAAAAACAACATAATAATAATAATAATAATAATAATAATAATAATAATAATAATAATAATAATAATATAGTTCAATTTTCCAGATACTGCTGGAATTTAAATTATTTAAAAAAATAATAATTTAATAATTTATAAAATAAATGTTTTCTTGTATTTCTGCATCTGGCCCAGAGTGTTCAATACTTCAAAAAAAAAAAGTGATTCTCCTGCTCATGTCTTGCTCAGCACTGCTACAATAAAGACATATTCCTGCACTTTTTAATGAGTCCATATTCATCCTCATATATGTTTCATTGGGCCAATTCTCAAATGTGCTGTAGTCTGTAAATGTAAATGTATCATGTCTAGGAATGAAACACAAGACAGTGAATTGTCAAGGCAGGAGCAGGAACTTTGTTCAACGTGCAAAAAGGCAAACTTCAAACAGTGCTATTCCCAGGAGTGGCTGCACCACTTTCATCACTATCTGAATTGACTCCATTAGAGAATTCACACAGGAAACAAGGTTCTCATCAAACACAAACTCAAAGAAACGTAGCCCTGCACTACAGGTCACATCAATTATTAACACAATATCTGAAAAAATAAATCTTGGGTCACAGGCCAATATGCTTTCTTTCTGGCAGTCACTTCATTAATGTAACTAGTCAGGCATGATATTAAGCACTTTGTAGTGTTCCTATGTAAAGCATCCTGAATTGAAAGGTACCTGGATGTGATTTTTGACTCTTCCAGCAGCTTTCTGAACTCCTCCTTGCCATGCTGCAATTTGCTTTTCCTCTCCTTGTACTCTTCTTTTATCCTGGCTTTGACAAACTGATCAAAAATCTGCAAAGAAGCAGAGAGACAGGCGCTGGATCACTCGGAGGCATCGAGACACGGATGAGTAGCTAGGCTCAGTTGCAAGGTCACTCAGAATAACATCTCTGCAAGCCTGCGGGTGTCAAATTGAGGTTGAGCTACATGCAGGGACAGTGAGCTTTATTTTGGAAAGGCCAAGGTGAGGGAAAGAGCTCAGAGAGGGTTCTACCTGTTTTCGCTCCTCAGGACCCAGCAGAAGGTAACGTGGATCAAACACGATTTTGTGTAATTCTTTCTCCCACGTAGAGAATGCAGATACCTGGCAATAAGAGAGAGAGAAAAAACAACATTCAAGCACAAGCAATAACAAAGGCAATAACATTGTACACCCTAGTGTCAGCTAAAATCTGTTTACTACCATCCAAGTCAAATAATTGGTGTGGTGAGGAGAATTAGATAAGAGCGCCCTCTTCAACTCAAGCAGTTTATTTGAATTGAGTGCTCTCAAAACGTGTTTAAGTCACTAAACAAGAGCCTGTGACCTTCATTTAAACAATGAAAATAACACTGTCAACTCACTAGTCCTCTTCTAGCTGTTATTAATGTAATTTAGCAAACATAAGGAGGTCAGTTAGTGATCTTATTGTTGTAAAGTTAGGGTTGCTCACCCCTCTCTCCAGGAGCATATCTCTGAAGTGTGTGATCCGTAGCTCAAGTGGTAGAACCACCTGAGTTGCTGTTTGGCACTTTTCCACACTGTTCTCCTCACTTGCAGCTGTGCAATCTGGTGGTTCCTCGAGCCTATAAAACAAAACCAAATTTGTGGTGAAGCCCTTCTTCTTCAAAAAATGAGATACAGTATGTGTGATGTTGTGTTATGGTACCATCAGGTCACATTCAGTTTCATTTTCCTTCATTGCTTGTTGGAATTGGAGTATTGTGTTTGGTTACACAACACTTCATTACACTTTCAGCCATAACATTATCATTCAAGACCTGAAGATTTCTGAGAACTACCATTTCCCAAGACCAAAGTACAAACTCCCAGCAGAGAGGCCCAGCAGATGATATACTTTCTTTGGAAAATGAACCTGGGTCTGCCTCACAAGCTGCTGAGCCAGTTTTACACTGCAGCTATCAAATCCATTCTGTGCACATCCATCATAGTCTGTTATGGAAGAGCCACAAAACATGAAAGGAGCAGACAGCAGCAGATAGTAGCAATAGCTGAAAACATCAGTAGCATTCCCTTGCCCTTCATCCAGGACTTGTACCATTCAAGGACAAGAAAATGGACAGAAAAGAACATTACTGATTCCTCACAGTCTGATCACAACCTTTTTCAACTTATATACTAAGACCCCCAGACACAGGAACAGTTCTTCATCTTCTTGGGCTTCCAATTTTGGGGATTGAACTCAATCTTTGGATCACAGGGTGAACAAACAGAGAGCTCCATTCATAGGCTATGAGCAAGCCTACATTTATTTTAACATTATAACAGCACATTCTGATATGCTTTGTTTAACACTGCATTTCTCTTTTTGTGGCAGTGAGTGGTGCAGCTGTCGAAGTGTTCATCCCCTGATCAGTAGATCATAAGTTCAAACTCTGTGGATGCTACAGCTTTTTATAACTGGGAGTCCATGGTGGGGGGAAGTCTAGTGCTACAGTATGTGAAGTAACAGATAACAGCAACGTTGATTCAAAGCATTTTTCATATTTAATAATGCAGAAATAAAATTTGATTTAGATAAAAAAAAACATTTTGACTTAACTAAGATGTTTGAGCAAGGTGAACTTAAAGTTGAATTAACTCAAAAATGGCAGTTCAGCAAGTTGTAATTTTTTGACATTGCAGTACTGAGGAATATCAAGGAAAACATCTTGAAATAAACACTGTTCTTCAATCAAGCCCCAACAAAAATAAATAAAAAACATTGTCACATTTTAATCTGTTTATACAGTATTTATATGTCTTTATTCTAATTACAGTACTTGTGATATTTTACAAAAAATATTTCTTATATAAGACTAATGAATTAAAGACTTACTGTATATATATATATATATATATATATATATATATATATATATATATATATAAAACAGTCAAAGTCATTTGTAAATTTGATTTAAGAATAACTTCGAATTTAGACCTGATTGGTAGACAATTTGACGTTTGTCATGTGCGGTTTAAGGGTCACGACTTAATTGTACATGCCACAACTTAATTGTGGAGACCATAAAGGTCGACCTGTGTTTATAACGACTCAATTAAATCGTCATCTCTAATACGACACGTGACATCGTCCCAATGGGACGACACAAACGAATATATATAAGAAATTACATACATGACAATATATATATATATATATATATATATATATATATATATATATATATATATATATATATATATAAAACAGTACATACATTAAAGAATATATATAAGCAAACACAGCAGGGTAACCCTGCTACAGTGCACAGCATAATCTCTACTGCTAAATTAACTCAGCAATATTTGTGTCCAGCTGGAAATACCAGAGGTGTTAATTCAACACCGTACATGTTAATTCAGCACTGGGAATTTGGCGTGTACTGTTTGCAGTTTAACAGATGGTTAGTCCAGATTTAAGCTTCAATAAGAATTTAGTTTAAATGTTTACTGAAACTACTCTCTCCCTGAGCTCTATCTGTGCCTTTACTTCAGGAAAGATAACAGATTGAATAGTTGAAAGTCTTTCAACAGATAAATAAATAAAAAACCATACACCAAATGCAAATAAGACCTCCCAGATCTTATTGAAATGCAAATGATTGGAACCTGTTGCATACCTTAGCATCTAAAACCTGTTTAAACTGGGATTCCAGGAACTGCAAAAACACTAATTTTGGTGTAAAACTATAATACTACTACAAAACCTAAAATAACAATGCATTGGAGATGCAATCCTATGGAGATAAGCTGTGATCTAGTTTGAAGATTCATTAATTTATTCATTAATTAAAGAATTTTTTTTTTATGTTCTCCTTGATGTTCCTCAGTCATCACAAATTTATTATATTATTTTAGAGAACCTAATACAAAACCAGGTACTGGATGAACTACAAATAATACAGAACTGCCATGAGGAGAGCTTTGGGAAGGGTTAAAGCAACACATTCACATGCAAAACATCACTACTTATTAGTTGTGTTATTAGTGATTGTAGTGAGTGAAGAAACATGTTTGAACACTCTTAAATCTAAAATTCTCAGCTAGTATTGCCATGTTGCCAAGGCATGTTGGCTTCTTCATTTGCACACACTGGACCATTAGGTCCCTCATATGTCAGACCATTAGGTCCCTCATATGTCAGTTGGTCTGAATTTTCTGTCAATATGGACATACTTGTTGCGTTTGGATTTTGAAATGTGGTCTTCATCATCTTCATCATCATCATCTTCTTCATCGTCAGCTGATAGAGAGTTGGAGCCATCCTCTGCAGATAAATAACAAGTAACACTTTATTTTGATTTGTTAGATATTTCATATTTTATAAGGCCTACAGACCTTGTTTATTTGGTGTATGATTGCTAAACTCTAACAAACACAGTCAGCAGGTATTTTTATATTCAGCGCCGAAAAGGAAAATATTAATACATTTTTAATGTTTTTATTATATTGGCTATTCATTCAAATTATTCAATTCAATGAAAAACTGTTTATAAAGATTTTTTATAAATGTTGTATATTATTCTATATATGATTTTATATAAGTTTCTTCACTGGCTCAAGTTTGATTTGAAACAAGATACAAAAAATGTGACACGAAGTAAATAGTAGTGAAAAAGTAATGTAAGTGTATTTCGTACTAAATGAATAAATACAATTCTGTGACACCCATAACATCCATCTTCTTAACCTCTTAATCCTGGTCAAGGTCACAGTGAGTCCCCATACTGCTTCTCTGAGCACTGGGCATTACATTTCAGTAATTTATCTGTAGACAGGACAGTGTGCCAATCCATTACTGGGCACACACACACACTCACACCAGGACAATGTAGAGTACCCAAATGCAGACTCGAACCAAAGACCGCAGAGGTGAGAGGCGACCACCAAGCCACCATAACAACACCATGACAAGATAAGATACAAACAGAATGTTTTAGTTCAATGTAAACACTGGATTATTTATACTGAGCAAATAAAATGAGACATAATATCAGCATGGGATTTGAAGGGGAGTATTTTTAGATGTTTTTCAAACGGACTATTACCTGACTCCCTGATGACACAGTAAGTAGAATCAGTAAGTTCTGCTGATGGTAGGTATGTGTGTATCATACTACTTTGACAAAGCCTTGCTGAGTTATAAAACTAAGAAGATATGGTGTAATGTTGCTTCAGGTTCAGAGTTAAAGCTCTGCACCAGCATACAGAAATGTTAAAAGTACATAATTAAAAAATCATATCACTGAGTAACAGCTGTATGGATTTAGTTTTTTAATAATGTTCCAAAAAGCATAGTAATGAGTTCTCATAATACTAGCTAGTTTTTCCACCAGCTAACAATGATTTCTAAAAGCTCAGACATGCTCTGTTTATTATAAAGATTACTATCTGAAAGAATTAATGAATAAGTTCCTGCATCACAATTTTCAGAGTCTTTATATTTAACTGAATGTTATTAAAGCTGAAGTGATGCAAGAAGAACTGGTTTGCCAGGATATGATTATGAATTTATCTATCTATCTTTCTTTCTTGCTATCTATCCATCCATTCATCCATCTATCCATGTTTTTTTTTTCCTAGGATATGAATATGAAACTATTTATCTATTTATCTATCTATTTATCCATCCATCCATGTTTTTTTTCCCCTGGATATGAATATGAAACTATTTATCTATCTATCTATCTATCTATCTATCTATCTATCTATCTATCTATCTATCTATCTATCTATCTGTACATACATACATACAGTGGGATAGCATGTAGGATAAAAGATGAATAAAATAATCAAATAATTCAGTATACCTATTTTGTTCAAAGTGTGAAGCAATAGCTAATTGCCTGACGACTGCAATAAAGCTAAACCAATAAAGATGAACAAGCTTCAGGGAAATCTAGTCAGCTGAGTAATAACTTCCAGACGAGAGCCAAACTAATTCAATGTTTGCAGAGGCAGTTGCATCAGATTAGTCCTTATTAGCTAATCCATGAGAACACTAGGTCAATCGTTTAGGGTATTATCCTTTTGCATAAGCATCATTATGACAATGCAGGGATCACACTGATGGTTCTTGTTCATCAAACTGACAACTTGAAGGTAATCCATTGCAGAGATTGTCACTCATTCTATGTAAATGGACACTTCAGCCATTGGACATCAGACTGGAAAAGCTTTCCTGTGTTCCTAGCAGTTGGCATTTGATAAGCTATCCAAAATCCTGTATTAACTAACATTTACACAAATGGCAGAACAACATTTTCAGTATGATCCACAAAAGCAGTTTTCAACTTTCTTTTAACTTCAACTGCTACGTGTCTCTCTAGGAAAACAAGCTAATTGGTAACCTTTTATTATGTATTTCACTGGCTGATATTTTAATGTAGTAAACAAAAATGGTACATTAAACAAGGTACAGGGGTTAGACAATGAAACTGAAACACCTGCCATGTTAGTGTGGGAGGTTTCATGGCTAAATTGGACCAGTCTGGTGGCCAATCTTCATTAATGTCACATTGCACCAGTAAGAGCAGAGTGTGAAGGTTCAGTTAGCAGGTAAGAGCACAGTTATATAGTATATTACAATGCACACAACATTATGGTGACATACCAGAGTTCAAAAGAGGACAAATTGTTGGTGCATGTCTTGCTGGTGCATCTGTGACCAAGACAGCAAGTCTTTGTGTCTAAATATTATTGAGCCACTTTGGGGTGTTTTGGAGGAGCGAGTCAGGAAATGGTTTCCTCCATCAGCATCACGTAGTGACCTGGCCACTATCCTGCAAGAAGAATGGCTTAAAATCCCTCTGACCACTGTGCAGGACTTGTATATGTCATTTCCAAGATGAATTGATGCTGTATTGGCCACAAAAGGAGGCCTTACACCTACTAATAAATTATTGTGGTCTAAAACCAGGTGTTTCAGTTTCCCTAACCCTAACCCTAACCCCTGTACATACAATGTACACCAACCATCCATAACATTAACACCACCTCCTTGCATCTACACTCATCTGCTAATGTTTTTAAATACCTCGGTGTCACCACTGGAGTGAAAATGGTGCACCAACCACAACTATCCAACAAAGAGTACCAACACAAACTGTGCAGCAACAGACGAGTTACTGTCTCTGACTTTATATCTACAAGGTGGACCAACATGGTAGGTGTATCTGAGTGGACAGTGACATAACATAGTGTTTAAAATCTGCTGCCTGATCCACTCATACCAGAACCCACACTAACACACCACCACCACCGCCACATCAGTGTCACTGAGAATGATTCACTATCCAAATAATTCTTACTCTATGGAGTCCTGACTATTGAAGAACAGAGTGAACAAAGTATAGTCAGGAGTCAGGGCAGGATGAGTGGAATCAATACAACTAAACTGAAACCCAATCTGGTCCCTCAATAAGTCTTTAGGGTTCCACCACAGTAACAAGAAAGATATGACCCCCATATTTTTGTTCTCAGAATGAAAGCAATGCTATGCTCATTACATGGAAAACCATGCCGACTGGTTAACTTATTCTGCAGTCATATGAGTAAAGCTTGGAATGAATGTTTGCACAGAATGCAGCTAACATACAACAAAGGCAGTAATCAGGGTGAAGGATGAAACATTGTATGAACAAAATGCTTGGAAGGGCATTGAATTGAAAGGATTTTTATAATATAACGTGAGGAATGCAAATGTATATAACAGAGTAATGGAGTACTGAATGATTGTAATGCAATGCAATCAAGTTAAAGCCAATGTGCATCCACACATTGAAATTTTGACCTCCGAATTTAACCCATCTGTGCAGTGAAAGACACACATGCATGCACACACTGCTTAACACACTATGGGGTAGTGAGCCCTATCCATGGTGCCCAGGGAGCAGTTGAGGTTTAGGTGCCCTGCCCACCAACCTTCTGGTTACAAGACAAGGTCACAAACCACCAGACCATAGTTGAGTATAAGGTATTGCCCTTTAACACAACTCTTACAAGCACAATTGAACTGAAAAATTACTTAAGCAAATGTAATGCATTACTACTAACCTGTGAAGGCTTTTGCCTCCCAGATTTAAGAGAAATTAGACATTTACTGATACTCAAAGACTCTTATGAGTATAAAGAGTAGCAGTAGGAGTAGTAGCAGTTCTAAAGAGCTTAAAATGTTAACACACCCTCTCCACAAAACAACCATTAATATGGTACTGAATATAACATCTATCTAAATATAACATCTATCCATCCATTATCTGCGGCTCACAGTGAGACTCCCTACCTCTTCATTGGGTGCAGGGCTCAACATTGCCATCACACACACGAGGACAATTTAGAGTAACCAATACATGAATATAACATACTGGATAGAAATAAAGCTTTTCCTTACCTTACATTCTGCAAATAAACAGTAATTGTGCACTAGAACATGTAGAATTGTATTCTCTGTAGAGGATGTTTACATTTATTTTCACTTAAACAAAATCAATACAACATGTCATTTAACTAGAGGGGGCACCAACCCTTTGTCTGTGACTGTATAACAATGCCTTACCTGGTGAGTCTTTCTTGCGTTTATGTGGTGGATCTTCTATGATTTTGTTGAGGTCTCCTCTGTCTTTTAGGTCCACTGGCTTCTCCCACACAGACAGCTGCATGGTGGGGTTGAAGAAGAACACTCTGTCATCTCCTGTCCAAACCACACACCTGCAAACACAAAGAGTGAGAGAGATTCACACTACACTACTGCCAGCATACTGATGTACACAATGGAGCATAATACTCCCACACAGAACAAGTAAAACATGCATATAATATAAAATAAGTGTAATGTGAATGAAGGTCATAGGTCCAGTGCAAAAACAGGCTTTAAAACATGTACACTGCAAACAAATCTCCTGAAATCTATCTGAAAAATCAATATAATAACTGAAATCATTGTGAAATCATCTTAAATCTAGCCTAAATATCTATTTTTCTCAATTTGACAATGTTGCAAATTTGACTTAAATGTTACAAACCTTATTTGTTTTAAGTAACTAGATAGACTATATGCTTTATTGATTCTGTAGGAAACTGCAGCGTTAGGATAGTAAGACATAAAACCTCACCTTGACATATGTTACACAGTATATGTTTAGGTTAGAAGAGAATATAACAGGAATGAAATTAGAAGAATGTCTATGAATCAATTTCTGTGAGAATATTAGACATTTACATGGAAGCAGCATTTTCATTAAATATTGCATTATTAAGGTAGTTTAATTCAGTGAAGAACAGTATCTAAAGTGTGCAGTATCAGATTATGATGTATAACACAGTGTGTATGTACAGTAGAATACAGTACTCTGTACATTGTGATTGAGCACAGTTCAGACAGATTAGTACTGTCTTTGCAGTGAGGAGACTTGTTGTAGAGTCTTACTGCAGTGGGTAAAAAATGGTTCTCTATAGTACCCAAAAGGGTTAGGGTTCTTTAGTAAAGAAAATGGTTTGATATAGAACCACTCACTAGAAAACAGAGGTACGATATAAGTACTGTCTTGTACTCAAACGTACACTTCATAAATGTACCATCAAATATATATTTTAGCCTCTTTGGGTACAGAATAGTCCTTTAACTAGTACAAAATGTGTACAACAATGAAAGATACTCTACTGTACCTCAATAAGGTACAGCCTCAGCAACAGGCCTACTCTTTTAAGCACAAATCTATACTTAATTATCTTAGTGTGCATGAACACTCAGAGAACCCCAAATGTTTTTTTTTATTTTTTCCCCATGGTGAAAGGGTTCTTCAGACTGATGAGAAATATATGTTGTAGATGGTTCTATACAGAACCTTTTAAAAATGGTTTTATAAAGTACCAAAAAGGGTTCATCTATTATTACAAGCTTGCCATTGAAAAGTATTGACAATTATTTACAATGCAATAAATATATTTCATAGCTCACTTCACAAAATAACTAGTGACCATATTTTTCTAACATATAATTGTATTTATAAAGTTAATTAATATAAACAATTACATTTCAGTCAATAACATTAAAAATGGTATTGTTGACGGTTCAACGGCGAACGACAGAACTGGGTCAACCACACCTGCAACTGATCAAGGCTCATTACAGAAGACACTTAAGGAACGGTGACTTTCAGAGTGTGTGGAGCATTGGTTGTTGTCAGTGGAGACTAGTTGTGTCTGAGTTTCTCTCTTTCTCCTGCAGAGCACCTAGTAGGCGTGCGGGCTTACCTGAGAGAAAAGCACTGGATTGGCTTGGGATTCCTCAGAGAGGGGAACGTGGGAGACGGCCGCGTCAGTCTCATGTGGACTTGTGTTCGTTAAAGTATTTCGTAGTAGCCTGGTTTGGCTTATTGTTTTGAGTTTATTGACTATATACAGATTAAACGGGATATGGATCCCAACAGTGTCCGTGGGTCTGGGTCATCACTACAACAGAATGCTCCAACAAATCCCACCGAGCGAGAACCAGGGCTCGCTCCCAATACACAAGCGGCGCTCCACGCTCAGGGGGCGATGTTGGGAGCTCATGAGCAGAGGCTCCAGAATATGGATCAGCTGGTACAAGTCATCTCACAAATGCTGGGAGAGCTCTTACCGAGGCTGCCACCTCCAGCTACCCCGCCTCCCGTGTCCTCCCCAGCCACTCCCCCTTTCTGTCCCTTCCCGCAGCTAGCCCTTCCAGAGAAGTTTGACGGCTCCCCTGGGGTTTGTAAAGGATTTTTAATGCAGGGTGAGATGTACATCAGTCGCTTACCCTCGCACTTTCCTACGGACGAGGCGAAGGTGGCATTTATAGTGTCATTACTCACTGGCAAAGCTCTTACTTGGGCAACCGCAGTATGGGGAGCCCCGGGACAGAGTATTCCCCTGTATACTCCATTTTTAACTCAGATGAGGGAAGTTTTTGACCACACACCGAGTGGAAAGGCTCCAAGCGAACTCATTCTTCAACTCAGACAAGGGAGTGCCCCGGCGGCAGAGCACGCGTTGCGATTTCGGACACTAGCGGCCGAGTGTGGGTGGGATGAGGGAGCTTACAAAGCAATCTATCTCCAGAGTCTCAATAAACCACTAAGAAAGGAAATGGCCTGTAAGGATACTCACCAGTCCCTTAACCACGTCATCCAGCTGTCCATCTGGCTAGATAACTTTATTAGAGCACGCAGGGAAACACGTTCACCGCCTGGAGTCCGAACGGAAGTGCAGGACAATAACGGCCCCAGTACTGAGCCCATGGCGCTGGGGTGCTCCAAACTCACAGCCGATGAGAGAAGGAGAAGATGGGAAGCTGGATTATGTTTTAATTGTGGGGGTGCTGGACACTATGGTCAAAACTGCCCGAAGCTGACCACCAGCAGGAAGAGCAACTCGGTGAGTGTGCACTCAGCCTTTTCTTTTAATCAAGATAGATATACGCTTCCTGTCACCCTAAGTGGGATACACACACCGGCATTAGTCGATTCTGGGGCAGCGGGTAATTTTATCGACGCTTCATTTGCACTCGAGCAACACATTCCCACTTGTTTACTGGCTACTCCCCTAAATATTAGAGGCATTGACGCTCAACCTCTAGGGTCCGGGCGGATCACGCACATCACTCACCCTATTAGTATGTCGATTGGACTATTTCATCATGAAAAAATAGAATTCTATGTCATTGAATCACCACAGAGTCGTGTAGTATTGGGGACCCCTTGGTTGCGTAAACATGACCCCGTCATTTCGTGGGCCACAGGCGAGTTAGTACACTGGAGTCCGTTCTGTAAATCCACCTGTATGGCTGTGTCCTGCGCGTCCACCAGCATTGAAAGTCCGGAAGTCGGCGAACCAGTGATCCTTCCTGCTGAATATGCAGCATGGAAGGATGTATTTTCGAAAGCGAAAGCGTCTACGTTACCTCCCCATAGGCCCAATGATTGCGCTATTAACCTGCTCCCGGGAACTACGCCACCTAGAGGGAAGATATACCCACTCTCGATCCCCGAAACAGAGGCCATGCACACATACGACACGTACCGGAGACAAAGCCCCTAGCTCTCACCCATATAGAAGGGAGATCCACCGCATCAAGG